>JACEGR010000933.1:0-202677 GCA_014170235.1 Listronotus bonariensis | reverse complement strand
CAGAAAGAACTTTGAAAATGGCTTTAATTTCTACAAAAGCAAACTTTAATTTAAAAAAATGTTTTCCTTAGTTTGGGCGTAGGAGAAACTAGAATTTAATTTGTACAAGTCAAACCCAGAAATCGTGTTGACTAGTGTTTTTACCTTTTCTCTAAATGCCCACTCATCTCTCTCCAAAGCCTCCACATAATCTCTAAACTTTTGTAAAGAATTTTCATCATTAATATCTGGCCTAACAGTGTTTTCCCATGATCTTTTCATTCTCGCTCTTTCGATCAGTCTTACTTCGTGCATTCCAGCTGGTAATCCACTACCTAAACACAAAATATGGAGATACACACCAACCAAAATGGTGTGTATAGTTGAAGCCATCGATATTTTGTTTTTATAATCTTCAAAAGCATTGCAGATTAGGCGGGACTTGCAAATCACGTGCGGGTATTTGTGTTTTAAAGTAGTTCTTTTAGTTGTAACTTAAGTAAATAATTGATAACTATTATTTTAGTTTATTGTGCTTATATTAAGAAGCAATTTGTTGTTCTATTTACAAATGAGATTTTTAAAGCTGTATAAATTAATGTCTACAAAATTTAAAATATTTTAAAGTCAAGTCTCGTTCTATTCGACTTCAATAGATTTGCCGACGAATGAATTATGGTTGAAGTCTACTATACTAATAATTAAATACAGATAATAAAAGGCCAAAGCAGTCAAAAGAAATATCGCTCTTGCTTACCCCATTTTAAAAACTCCAATTTCAGTATCTCAGGTTCTCCTTCACCAATTATTTTGTAGGGTGGTTCCCATGGATGTGTTTGTGCACTTGAGTCTCTGTACATGGTTTGTACATGAACATCTTTGGTGCCTACTTTTCCTTCTAATATTTAAAACAATATGATGAAATAATAGTATATTAAAAATTAATGTATATGTGTAATTTTTTTTCAGGTGTCCTTTGTATGTGTAAAATTGAATATATTGCTTTAAAATTTATTAGTTAAAATGTTTGGGAGACAAAAAATATCTCTATAGCAAAATAGAAGCAAAAAAGTACATAAAAAGTGTCACAAGTCTCCTACATCTCATAGTGAGGAAAGGGACGGAAGGACTTGGTGCCAAAACTCAGCTTTGGGGTACTTCGCCATTGATTTGATAAAGTTTTAAGAGTACCGATTTTTGGTAACTGATAAAAGTCAATTAAGATGGTACTGGAGAGCCAAACACAAACTTTAGGCAAAAGACCGTATACCTCATAGGGTTCGTCCACTAATCACGTGAGGCTTGAACGAGGGGAGAAGGGGTTCGAAAAAATCAATATACATTACTAGTAGTATTTATATATTCGTTGAATGTGCGATTTCAACCGAAAACCAAAAAGCAGCGCTTTACCATGGGAATTGAATATACAGGGTGTTCATTTAAAAACTAACCACTTAAGTTATCAGCGAAAAGAGGCAGATTTGAAAAAATCGCTAATACACGTCAAGATATTTATTGAGGGGCAATGTTTTTACAAAAAATTGAACGGCGACCCCTTTACCACCAGGCTCCCCACCCAAAAATTCTTAAATAAGAAGGGGGTTGAGTAATCCGCGTATATCATTTTAATGTTCCTGACGAGTACTTTATATCCCTAGAATATTAATTTATTATCTTTACCTATAACAAAATGGCGGTACATTAAACATTACTCAAATATTTATATTCGTCATTTTGTAGTAGGTAAAAGTATAGACTTAGATTCTAGGGTTATGAAGTACTCGTCGAGAGCTTTAAAATGATGTATCACTTAATCCCTCTTCTCATTTAAAAATTTTAAGGTGGTAGCCCTGGTGGTTAAGGGTTTGAGGGAGCGTCGTTCATTTTTTGTAAAAAATGTTCCCGCCCAATAAATATCTTGACGTGTGTCGGCGTTTTTCTTAAATCTGTCTCTTCTTGCCTAAAACATGAGTGGTCAGATTTTAAATGAACACCCTGTAGAATTAGAGTGGGGGGTCAAAGTATGGACACTTTGGTTAAAACCAACATCTCAACTGTATATTTTTAAGCAAGCATAAACATTTAGAGCTGTATTGTCAGGTTAATAAAAAAACTTAAGCAGAGAAATGTTTTTTAAAAATTGACAAACATTTAAAAAATCATTTATGTTTTAAGGGGGCCTAGTTTTAAAGTGTACAATCTCCAAAATAGGATTTTCATGTTATATCTAATAAAAAATAAACAAAGAATATATACATTGAATGTAAATTTCTTTGAACACCCTGTCATGGATGTAGTCATGTCCTAAAAAGTGATTTATTTAAATTCTGCGCAGAAAAATTCAAGTTTTAGGACATTAGTTTTACTCTTGTATTAAAGAGTGTAAATAGAGATTGTACACTTTGAAACTAGACTCCTCATTTCTTCCGTTACTTCGTAGATATACGTTTTAAAGGAATAAAATATATTTATTTATTTTCTAGAATAAAATTATATTATACTTACTTTTATTTAAAGACAATATTGTAAATAATAATAATAATATTATATTCTGAACTAAAAAATACAATTGATTGGGACTCGGGGAGGCGGGAGGTAGTTTAAAACATCACCAAGTAGCACATCACGTGATTAATATAATGGACTTCCCTATCTGTGCTTTTATTTGTTTTTACACTTTTTCTCTTGAAAGATGTTGGTATTGTATTGTGAATTTTTAAATTTTTCCTATTTCAATTTAGCCTTGCGAAACTTAGAAATTACCATGAACAACTTTCCTCCTGTTGCCAGAACCTTCGTATCTCTTCTGAACGCATTCGATGGTAAATCTGGGCATATTATCACCGACTCCTACAAAATCTGCAGGTGGTAAATTTACAACCGGACAGAAAAACTTTGCTCTATCTGCCCCTCGGACGTCGACTGTTTTTTGCAAAGCGGGATCTATTTGTTTGGTACTTTCCAGTTTTTCTTCGAAAGTTTGAATCGGTCGTTGCCGTCGCTGCACCATTTGGACCCGAGGATGGTTCGGAAGATCGGAGAACATGTTGGCAAATATTGGACATATTTGCTGAAAAAAAATACCTTTTTGTCTAGAACTAACAAAAAATCGGTTCAGTACTTTCCGAGAAAATTTACCATATATACCGGATGTCTCTGGCCTAGGTGGCTCGCCCCTGTAACTTTTTATTTTTTTAAATATTAAAATAAAATGTGTTTTTTTCTACCACTTGCATTTTACTAGTAAATATCTTTAACTTTCTAATTTTTTAAATAAGACACTCAGTATATTTTTACGTTATTTGCTACTTTATGACATATAACCCCCAAATATAATATATTTTTTTATCTAGAATTCGATAAATCTGTAAATTTTGAACCAAGTAGAGAGTCTTTTGTTTTTATATTCAATAGTCATTAAAATCGGTGGTGCGTAATTTGGTATATGGGGTATTTTGAGGCGCTGACAACGAATCTTTTTAGTTGGACACGTTTCGTTCTTGATATATTCATCATCAACCTTCAATAGAAAACTAACCTAAATTCATCATATTCCCCTTCTTTTGCACGCAATTCTTGTGTTTTTCGCTAAATTGGCATTTAATATTTAATTTACATCTTTTAAAAACCCATTTTTCTATTTATTTTACCCTTTTTCCTAAAAATTAAACTTTACTTTCAATCATTTTAATCGCAGTAGCCATAGTTACTGTGATTGTAAGTGAACAACTTTTTGTAAAACATGGGTAAAATAAATAGAAAAATGTGCTAAGAGGGAAACTAAATATTAATACCAATTCAGCCTTAAATCAAGAATTGTTTGAAAAAAGAAAAGGGACGATATGGTGAAAATAGAGTAAACTTGCTTTTCAAGATTGATTATGGATATCTTGAAAACAAAACGTGACCGACTAAAAATTCTTTCAGATTCGTTATCAGCGCCCAAAGAAACCTCCGTATACCAAATTTCATTAAAATCTGCGATGCGTCCGGTTTGTAAACAATTACCAAATCGGCGATGTGTCCGGTTCAGAGACAACAATGAGACGAGTAACTTCCTTGAAGACAGACAGAGACAAATCATTTATTTACATTTAGTTGCTCGTCTCACTGTTGTCTCTGCCATAAATTCCGGATATCTCTGGCCTAGGTGGCCCTGTAACTTTTATAAATATCAAAATCAAATTTGGTACGTAGTTATGCGGATTTAGTTTTTTTTCTGCCACTTGCATTTTACCCGAAAATCTCTTTAACTTTCTAATTTTTTAAATAAGACACTCGCTATATTTTTACGCCATTTGCTACTTTATGACATATAACCTCCAAATATATATTTTTTCATCTAGAATTTGATAAAACCGTAAATTTTGAACTATGTAGAGAGTCTTTTTTTATAGTCAATAGAAAACTAACCTGAATTCATCATATTCCCCCTTCTTTTTGCACGCAATTCTTGTGTTTTTGCTAAATTGGCACTTATATGGCACGATATTTAATTTACATATCTTAAAAACTCATTTTTCTATTTATTTTACCCATTTTCTCCAAAAATTACAAAGCTTCACTTTTAATCATTTTAATCGCAGTAGCCATAGCTAGTGTGATTGTAAGTGAACAATTTTCACTACGGGGGTAAAATAAATAGAAAAATGTGCTTTTAAGAGATGGAAACCAAATATTGAGTACCAATTATTAAGAATTGTTTGAAAAAAAGGGGCGATATGGAGAAAATAGGGTAAACTTGCTTTTTAAGATTGTTTATGGATATCTCGAAAACGAAACGTGACCGACTAAAATTCTTTCAGATTCGTTATCAGCGCCCAAAAAAACCTCCATACCAAATTTCATTAAAATCTGCGATGCGTCCGGTTTGTAAACAATTACCAAATCGGCGATGTGTCCGGTTCAGAGACAACAATGAGACGAGTAACTGGTCCTAACAATTTGTCCATTGTATTTATCTCTTTACGTTCCAATAAATATGTCTTTGTCTTTCATCATGGCAGGCTATCGTAGATGGAGCAATCATCGCTTTGCCCTGGTTGCCAAGTTGTTTACAATTTCTGCATGTAAACTTTAATGTCCTTTTTTGGCTCACATCTAATTAAGAGAAAGAAAATATACCATGAATCGAATATTTTTAACTTGACAAACGTTGCCGCAGGCAGTCACACCGAAATGTTATTCGATATTTGTGTTTGATATTTTTCAATGGCCGATTTGTTTGGACAGATTGTTTACATTTCTGTGATTTATTGTGTGTTTCGTGGTTTTTACCTTTAATTGGACTTTGAATATTGACTTTTATTAGTGATCACAGTGTATATATTAAATTTGTGCTTTTCAACAGATAATTTAAGGTAATATTGACATGGTTATCTGTAAGAAAAAATCTTTATAAAAACCAAATAAATGACATTTTTAATTAGGTGTGTGTAATTATTGAACTAAACCCCAATATTTTATATTAATAGGAAACAAAAACAAGTACCTAACATTAAGGGCAAAAATAGCATAGGTATATAATTTGAATTTGGCGGGCAAACGATAAAGTCGACTCACGCGCCATCTGCGTTTACCTTCCTTGAAGATAGACAAGGAAGGCCCAGCAGCTATCTCTCTCTCTCGGATAATTTATTTACATTTAGTTGCTCGTCTCATTGTTGTCTCTGTCCGGTTGGCGTATTTACATTCTATACCATTCTACAGATGAGTGCCATTCTATAGCGTAGTATAATATGTATATTTAAAACGCGCATATGGTTTCTCCAAATCATACCGCGATACAGATAAGCGTCAATCTATAACATAGTAGGATTTGAACCCACATGACGCTCCTATTTCTACTCCAAATTATACCGCGGTTCAGGATTTTCACAATAGTAGTAAATAGTTCTGTTGTGTTAATATAACAACATTGTTGAAATTTAATTTGAGATGGAAGCAAACTTAGATGTCTTAAAAGATATTATTTATAAGGAGGATATAATTGAATGTTATAATTACGTTTGTTGTAACGACTACAGTGTTATTATAAGAAGCAAAAATCGCCATAGCGATATTAAAACAAAAAGTGAGTGGTGTGACCACTGGATCTGCAATTTTAGTATTGGCACCACAACAAACTGGATAGTTAGATATACTTACCCATCACTAAAAAAATTAAATACAAAAAAGTGGTTAAGTGTCATCAAATTGAATTCAACAAAGTTGCAGAATTTAAAAAATGTCCCACTCGAATAAGAAATTAAGAATGCGGTGCCAAAATCGTATTTCTTTTCAAGAAAGTGAATCCAAATAGTATAAAAAATGACCCGCATTTAAAAGGCGGACACAACATCGTCATTACGGTAAAAGATAATAATTAACTAATTAATTAATTAAGTATAAGAACTGCACTGAGCCGCCTCTCTCAAAATTTTGCAAAAGTTGTTGGAAATGATTCCATAGAAACAGCTAATGCTATAAATAAAGTAAACATGGCTATGAATAAATTAAAAACAACTGGTAATGTTTTGAATTTTTTACATCAAATCAAAAAAGCTAAACGTGGTAGAATTATAGGTGTACAACCAACATCAACTAGTCGCAGAAAACAAAGAACAGGGCTAACTGCAGGTACAAAAAGCATTCAGGCTGGTAGGCCAACAAAATTCGAAGGCAGTGTCGTTAAAAAACGGAAGTGTTTGAGAAATCTGGAAGTGAAAATTAGTTTGAATCAAACTAACCAGAAATCGCATTAATTTTTATATGTATATGTGTAAGTTCTGTTTTCTGAAATATGTTTACTTTGTTAGCTTAGAAATAGGCCATAAAAAATAAAGGTAACTTAAAAAACTAAATTTTGTTTTTTTTGTACCGCGGTATAATTTGGAGTATATTGTAAGTTCATACCCTACTATGTTGCAGATTGACGCTTATCTGTATCGCGGTATGATTTGGAGAAACCATATGCGCGTTTTAAACATACATATTATACTACGCTATAAAATGGCACTCATCTGTATAATGGTATAAATGTGGTAATTTTCTAGAAAATGGGAGCAACTCCGATTTTGACGAAATTTGGTATACGGGGTATTTTGGGGCGCTGATCACGAATCTGAAAGAATTATTTGGCGGAAACGTTTCGTTCTCGAGATATCCATCATCAAAGTTCAAATTTGAACTAAGCTTATTTTCACTACATTCCCCTTCTTGCATACAATTCTTGATTTAAAGCTAAAGTGTCACACAATATTTTATTTTCACCTTTTAAAACCCCGTTTTTCTACGTTTTTACATTATTTTTGCATTAAACTGCATAGCTATACTTTGAATCATTTTAATCCCAGTTTGCCATGAAGCCCTATGTGTATGTATGGTTGCCGGATTATCAAAGAAAAGCCACGCAATTTAATTCAAAAATAATTTAAAAACGTAGAAAAATGGGGTTTTAAAAGGTGAAAATCAAATATTGTGTGACACTTTAGCTTTAAATCAAGAATTGTGTGCAAAAAGAAGGGGAATATAGTGAAAATAAGGTTAGTTCAAATATCAATTTTGATGATGGATATCTCAAGAACGAAACATTTCCGCCAAATAATTCTTTCAGATTCGTGATCAGCGCCCCAAAAACCCCTGTATACCAAATTTCGTCAAAATCGGAGTTGCTCCCATTTTCTAGAAAATTACCTAAAATGTAAATACGCGTCCGGTTGGTAAACAGTTACTTAAAATATTGCTCTTAAAATACTTACAAATTTAACTGACGACATTTTAGCTACTAATGCAGCCTTATAATGATCCACAGGACCAGATACTGTAAAAATGGGATCTAAAAGACACATTTAAAAATAATGTTTTATATTTTATTTATCTTGTTATGTATATTTACAAATAACTTACCATACATGTAGTCATGAGGCCTATAAGGAAAGCACCCTCTAGATATCATTTTGTTTATTTTAAAAAATATTTCTTTTTCAAAATCTTTGCTGCCGTACACAATTTAGGCAGACATCAAAAATTGTGATATACTACCAGTTATTTTTCTGTTACCCATAGAAACATTACCTTTGATAAATCAATACCTGCAAATTCTGACACAATAAAAAGGTATTAAAAACTTTATTTTTTCGAATTTTAGGTAGTTAAGTTTAACTTTAAAATGTATAGCAGTAAGGGGTGGTCGACCAGATTTTGATCCATTTCGACCTCGAATAGCTTTAGAACAAATAAAGTTATGCGCTTTTAGCAGACAGCTTTAGATTTTAAAAAAACATATCGTTTTGTTGTGACTAAGGTTGTGACCTACATAGTTGGGACATTTCATTATCACAAAACAAAATAGCATATTTTATGATATAGGAAAACTTTGTTATTTTAAACAGAAAGCCCTGTATATGTTTTTATTCTGAAAATTCAATATATTCAATTTCTTTAAAAAATGCAACATATGGTTATGGTTAAAAAAGAATGGATTTTATTGACCTCCAAAAAATTGACTGCATGGAAATTAAGATTATTTTTTGACAATGAAAATTTGCTACATGCAAAAATAAAAAAATAAGGCAAAAAAGCTATACGTTATTTACAAAATAATAGTTGCAGCAAAGCTAGATTACTTTTTTAAAAACTTGTATTCGTTTTTCTTATTAATCGCCGAAAAAAACCTAATAACTTTACGCCCGTCCCCGAAAATTTTTCAATTTATTACTTTTTATTGTGCTAGAAATTGACGACCTTTTTATACCTAAAGGACTTTTATTCAGCCTTTTGTCTTCCTTATAGATCCGAATAGGAAGCGACCTTCACTCATCTATTTACCCGGATAATAACTGTTTCGTAAAAATTATGGTTAAGGCTATGATTAATGCAGGAAAATGTCCTTTTAACCCTGTATTTTTTTTATTATTTTACATAACAGTACTAACATATCACTTTTTTCCTTTAATTTTACGAATAATGCTGTAAAAAAAAATAACCAACTATTACAATTTTTTGATGTTATTTAAAGATAAATATTTTATTAACTAGCAGTAACATGTACTTATTTAAAAAATCGTAGTCGCCATAATACAAGCCGTGTCAAAAATAAAAGTAAAGATCGCTTCCTATTCGGATCTCGTACTATTATCGTATCAAAATAAAACACACAAGTAAAAAAAAAACATTTATTTTATGCAAAATAAGATTTTTTTATGATTTTACCATATATCTTTAAAATATTAATACAGGGTGTCCCACCGGGAACTGCTGCAATCGATTTCTCGAAAAGGACGCTTTAGGCATTTTTAAAAAGATGGTAATACTATATAATCAGTGGGGAACATACAACTAAAATATTTTGACAACTCTACCACTTCCGGTTATACCGAAAGTTAATGTCAACTTCCTTATTTTAAACGGAACACCCTATATATTATTTATTTCTTAGATACTGCATAAAATTTTAAACCTAATTTATGCATAATGTTCTATACTTAAGTCCAACGTTTTTGACTTGTTTTAAATTTAATATCAAAAATGACGTTTGCAAGTCCGTACATAACCATTAACTTTTTCTAAAAAAAGCCTTTAATAATAGGTTGGGGTTGGGCTCCTTGTAGAGATACAACTACTTTAGTAGACTGTATTGATATTTTCACAATTAATAAATACAGAGTGGTCAGAAATATTTGTTAAAAATTATAACGTCAAACCTTAAAAATCCATTTTTTTAAATGGAACCCCTATCTTTTATTACCTTATCCTATTAGGCATTAATAATAAGGGTACGTTTGTATAAGGATGTCTATTTTAAAAATTTATAGATTTTGAAATATTAACGATTAAATATTTATCTATTCTAACAATGCATTTAGGTACGGGTAGGTACGGTGTAGTTGGCTATGATGCCGCATTTCGTTGTCAAAGCCAATTAGAAGCCAAACTAAGCAGTACTTAAAAGCATTGTTAGAATAGATAAATATTAAATTGTTAATGTATTGAAAACTATAAATTTTTGGAATAGACATCCTTATACAAACTTATCCTTATGTTTGATGCTTAATAGGATAGAGTAAAAAGATGGGGGTTTTCATTTAAAAAATTGATTTTTAAGGATTTTGTCTTAATAATTTTTAACGATTATTTTTGACCACTCTGTATGTATTAATAAGTAAAAATATCAATACAGTCTACTAATGTGTGGCGAGTTTGGTGTAGAGGCTAATGTATCAGCCTCTCACCGCAGAGAGCCGGTTTCGAATCCCGGCACCCTCCATCGGCATTTTTAAATCGCTCGTCACCTCACAGTTGGCAATGGCAAACCACTGTGTAGGAGTATTTTGCCAAACGCTAGATAGTAGTTATTCAAAAATAACGTCTATGGTTGCACTACCGCGTTGTCTAAAAGGTGCTGTGAAATGCAAAACTGCATGTTTTAGTGCTTGGACTACGTTGACGAAACAGGACAACAGATGGGTTAAACATCTAATAACCCGACACACACGGTACACTGTACACTATATACTGTACATGTTGTACTTAGGTACAAAGCCTTCGTGGGATGTCCCAAAGATAAAAAAACGTAGTTTTTTTTACGAGAAACCCAACCCAACTCATATTAAAAGCTTTTTTTAGTAAGGAATTGATGGTTATGGCTTGCAAACGTCATTTTTGACATACAATTTAAAATATGTCAAAAACGATTGGACTTAGGTATAAAACATCAGACACAAATTATGTTTATAATTTTATACAGAATCTAAAAAATAAGTAATATATAGGGTGTGCCATTTAAAATGAGGAAGTTCACATTACCTTCCGGTATAACCGGGAAGTAGTAGAGCAGTCAAGATATTTTTCCAAAGCCTACTTTTTAAGAAATCGATCGCAGCAGTTCCTGGTGCGCCACCCTGTATAAGTTATTAGAGAATAAAACGTGTTCATAGCTAACATTACGATTTACAAAAAGGAAAACTTTTTTATCTCTTGATCCACGATAGCTCAAAAGATAAAAACCAATGTAACGTGGGTCTTACGTGAGATATGAGGAAATTTATTTATGTAAGAATTAAAAATTTTAAGGATTTAAAGGAGAAAGAAAAATCTCCGCGGGCAGTCCGCAGTCTAGAAACTCTAGGAATAAATAAACGACCAATGTTCTAGTTCTGTAGTTAAACTGTATGTATAGGGATGCATAAGTGTGGCACTACATGTTGCTCTGTTGGAATTGGCAAGAGGAGGAATTGTATTGGCGAATTTCTGGGAACAAATTTGGAAGCAATAGAAGGAAGCTTCTTTGTAATATTTGGAATGAATAAGACAACTAGCTCTTCTTAAAATGGAACCGAGAATACTGAGAATGTTGGTTAGTCAAGAGGTTTGATTTGAAATACATTAAAAGTATACAGATAAATGGGGAGAATTATTTTCTGGCTCCAATTGAGAACCCAAGCTTTTTAAGGCTACTTTTGCCATGGATATAGCTAATTGAGAGATTATTCAAGCACGACAACGTCTGGTTTTTGTACTGCAGAACTTGGGCACTCATAAGTACATTTTTGATAGTTCACTAAAAACTGAAATATTGTTTGATCGTATTTACCAATTCTGTGTAATAACAAAGCAGCAGCCTGGTATGCAGTGTATTAAATTGCATCAAAACATGCACGTCACTGGAACCTGTTATTTTACCGTCGCGTCGCCTTACATATCCATAATAGACTGTTTCTATATTTTTTCATCATACATAATATTATAGGTGTAATATATAAGGTGTTTTAAATAAATAAGGCATATTACAATGTGTGGCACATATTATTAATTTAATGATTGTGTTTAATATCGCATTTACCACAATTATTGGCCTATAAAATAGCATAAGAACTTATAAAGAAAAATAGTTAATTTTTATTAATCTGTATATCAATCTTTAAAATCAAATTTACAGCTTTCAAGCAAATAATTATGACTTATAATTTATTACAGGCCATGAACTGTGATGCATATAACAATATTTTAGCTGATATATAGAGTTGTGCATGTACAAGGCCGATCACAAAAAGTATATGCCTTCAGAGGGGCTTATAAGATAAGACAAAAATATATTTTAACATTTTAAAACAAAGTGTTTTAAAATAATCGTATCTAAAATACATTTTAATTATTAAATTTTAACATCTCACTTTTTCGATCTAGTAAGTTTGTACAAAATATGTTAGCCTTACTTCAAAAAAAAACAATTTTTTTATAATTATTATAATGATACCTTTTATTATAATAAATCTTTTAAATAATATAATAGAAAACATTCTTTGGTCGTAAACCAAATGACTTTATTATCAAATCAAAATATGACAGTTCTCTTACACTTGGTTAAGCTGTTGTGTTTAAAATTATAGCTATCATATCTTATTATATTATGATGGCCCAATAACATTAACTTTCTGAGTGTCATACCTTACTAAGTGATGATACAGTTGCAAAATTTAAACCAAAGAGATTATAATATAAAGCAGAATTAATATTATCAGATTTATAATAGGTATCTTCAGAAGTTCTGTTTATAAATGTTAGCATTTCATGTTTAACTAGTCTTTTGATCTTGACCAAAGAAAAACATTAAATTTTCTATTTTTTTGTAACAGATTAGGTATAAAGTTAAAAATATTTTGTACTGCTCTAAGTAATACTATCGTGATTGTATGGTGAGTTGAATTGTTGCGTTTATAAATCTACATATATTGTATAATAAATTCTAGGCAATATATATTATATTTCTAAATATTTACATTTTTCTTAAAATTACTTGTTTAAAGCTAGAGGTTATTAAATTACAAAACTAACCAGTAATTCTACAGTTGTTATTATATTTTATAAAATAAATAAATACACAAGGAAATAAATACCATTTCATATCCAAAATAGATATCTAAATTTTCTAAAAAATCTATCGGTCCCAAAAAGAATACCGATATGTATAATTAAAAGAGTTTTGGATTTTAGGATTAAGTAATTACAAGTTTGTGAAATGAAATAGTAAAGTTTTAGTTAGATGACTAGAAACGTGATAAGGAGTTAAATTTGAAATCCCTAAACCAGTGCTTTAATATATTTTTGTAAGGTTATTATACTGTATTTTTATATTGTCTCCACACTGTTTGTGTCTTAAACATAGGAATAAAAAAATCTAAAAAAATATATAAAAGGCTTTTCAGTAGCTTAACTTATTGGTAACTACTAAAAATTTGTATTGTAATACATTTTTTTATGAATTTTCATCTAATGAAAAACAAAAACTGGATAAAATACATCTTATATATCTTGCTAGTTTAAAAAAGATCTAGGCTATAAAATAATATAAATAAATAAATAACATATACGGCAACAACAGATGTTTAATAAATTTTGGTTGTGATGATTTAAGTTTTGGATACATAATATTTGAGCTTGTTTTAGTATTATACTAGTCTGAAAACAAAAGCACTGACCATAGCAAATGCGTGCTTTTAATCCCTTCTACCAATCTGCTATGTACTCTCTTAAAATTCACCTCTGCAACCAGCGAGCCGATCGTGTCCGACTTTCCGTAAGGCTGGGCACTTTCGCTTTTCATCGGACGGTGGCACGGCTCACACCCCAGCCCTTACATTGCCTATGCTTTAACATACATACAATTTTCTATGGTCAGCGGTTTTGTTTCCAGACCTGTATATGGTGTTGATTCCTTTGTATAGTAAAATCAGAATATGATGGTCAAAACGCTAATAAAACATAAAACAAAAAGGAAAATACCTTCTTCTTTTTTCTGTTGCTATAAAAGGATATGTATGTAATTTAAGCTTACCTATTTATTTAAATATAAACAAATCAGATTGCAGGGTTAATTTTGTAGTTGTCAAATTAATAATAACAATTTTATTTTCCAACAAAAAATATGCAATTTTTTTAATGATATATACAGGGTGAGACACAAGTTCATTTACTTGTTATCCATTAAACGTTTTTAATTTATTTTTTGTATAGGTATATAGTCAGGCATAAATTTTACATTTTACTGCTCACAAAAGCATGACGGTATAAAATTATGTCTTTTTCATGGATCACCTTGTATGTACAGTGTGTCTACGTAAGTTGGCGGCATATGGGAACCTTTTTTATTATTAATTTCACGAAAAAAGTTATTCTTTATAAAAAGTTTTGCATGGTCCAAAACCTAAAATGAAATCATCAGATATCAAATTGTGTCAGTCATGTACGACGTTTGGCCAAAAATATAATTTTTGCTCAAGAGTTAAAGTACCTGTATTTTTGCTAATATCGCAAATTGTTATAAAGAAAAAGATTTTTAGATTTAAAAATTAGTTCTAAATATGCAAATTTGTTCATTTCCAAAAAAATATATTTTGTTTTTTTTTTATTAGTGTTGAAGCATTCATATTCTGCCTATACTGAACCTAATACGACATTGCTATCTCGAAAATAAAAACAATGCTTACAAGCCAGAGAATAACATTTTGATACTTTTTGATAAAAAAAAATAGTTGTGGTGTATTAATTTACAAGATAAATAGGGTTTTAAATGTATATTTTATAATTTTTAGAAGATATTATATTCTCCGCATCCTCTTAATTTTAAGGGATAAGTTTTATATCACCCTGTATTTACGGCATTTTAATAAAAACACTCAGGTCTTTCCAGCAAACCCACCTCTTCATTTTGGCAACCATTTCGCAACAGTCTCTATTTTTATTACAATTTCTTGTTGAAAAGACCATCACCGTGTTTTCCTAAATATTCTGGCCAAGCCTGTAGATGTTTGGGTAAGAACCTCACACACCGTTCCTTTATATTCTTAACATAACTGCTATCACAGTCACACTGAATCCGTATTCTATATATTGTCATTTGACCTAGTCGTAGCTGTGCTAACTGGTTAAAATATGTGAAGTCTCTTCGTAGGTTATCTTGTTCCTCCTGGCATTCTTTTCCGAAAAGAGATTTGCGTTCTGTTTCTGTAGTTTTTTGATCTAAAATCCAGGAATGAAAATATTAATATTACTGATTTTGACCATAGATCAGGGTAGATAATTTTTAAAACGAGAAAAAATTATAGTAGAATGAGACTCACTGTAAAAAGTAAAAAATATAACAAATTTATAGGAAAAATAATTTTCACTCTATATGCGGTCGGAAAGGGGTAGGAGGGGGAGGGGGAACTGTAAAATACGGTTTTTCTAGATTTCCGGCCAAACTACAAGCTTAATGGTAAAAAGTTAAATTGCAAAGTTGTAGGCAATGTAAAGATGTACAACTTTTGTATTTAGCTTTTTTACATAACCCCACAATTTATGTGAAAATTAAAAAAAAAACATGTTTTTTTGTTTTTATCTTTTACAAAAACAATTATTTTTTACGAAATTTGGTAAAAAAGTACCTTTATTTGTCCTAAATATACTGTAATTTTGTTGGTTTTAAAATATTTATTTTTATACATTTTTTGACTTAATCATAATTTTCAATCAAAATTCATGTGTCAAATTATCGGCATTTTCAAAAAAGTCGGTAAGCTATTGTTTTTTGAAATCCCTACTTTCCGACGGTGTAAAAAGTATACATTATCACGGTAAATTTTCTCAGGAAATAAATTTCCATAGAACTAGTGATTTTGCCGAAAATCGACAAAAACCTTTTTTACCCTTAAAAACTCACCCCCTTCTACTTTTCGACCCTAGATCGCCTGTAATTAATTTTTTCTTTTTATTTTTGTTATTTACTCTATATTTTTCAATGGGTTTTATTCTTCCATAATTTTTTTGTTTCAATAATTATCGACCCTATTTTAACAATGATTTAAAAAAATCGAATCCAAATTTTTTGCGGTTTCTGAAAACATTTACCATTGTAATGCATAGTTTTTTTACACCATTAGAAAGTAGAGATTTAAACGAACAAAACGACATTCGGACTTTTTGGAAAATGCCGATATTTTGACACGTGAATTTTCGATTGAAAATAAGGTTTTTTTTTAAATTAGGTCAAAAAATGTATAAAAATAAATATTTTAGAACCAAACAGTATTTTGGGACAAATAAAGGTACGTTTTCACCAAATTTCGTAAAAAATAATTGTTTTGTAAAAGATAAAAATAAAAATTTAAAAACTTGTATTTTTTTTTAGTTTTCACATAAATTGTGAGTTATGTAAAAAAGCTAAATACAAAAGTTGTACATCTTTACATTGCTTACATCTTTGCAATTTAACTTTTTTTTATTTAGCTTGTAGTCTGGCCGGAGATCTAGAAAAACCGCATTTTCCACTTTGACCCGCCCTCCTCCCCCGTTCCCGACCTTAGATCGAGTGGAATTTATTTTTCCTATAAATTTTGTTACATTTTCTACCTTTTACAATAGGTCTCATTCTATTATATTTTTTTTCACTTTTGCCTTTTTTAAAGGCTTCGGCACTCGGTCTACCATTAAATTTTGGGCAAACCAATTGGTTTAAAATTTACAAAATATGTGCAAGGAGCCTATTTTACTATGCGACACCGGCTACTTTGCAAGTGCCACAAATTTGGATATTGTTTTTAAATACAGAAAAAAATTAAGATTTTTTTGCTTCATTAAAATATTTTGATTATATTCTGTTCACTATAAATTGAGAGTGACGAAAGCAAAAACAATAGAAGAAAAATACACCCTATTGGTCAATTTAAAGACCTTATTACACTGGCGAAAAGTTTGTCAAAACTGACAGAGAAGGTTTTCAAAAGGTTAAAATCAATGGCGCGTTCCGGAACGTTAAAAAATTCCTAACTCATTTGGTGAGATCTGAGTACTTTAGTTTTAAGTAAACCATATTAATTTAACCATTTTATGCACTTTATTTATCATTTTTAAGTTACTTTATTAAAATATTTTACGCAAAAAGTTAATATAAATAATTTAAGAGGTTTAATTTCAATAAAAA
This sequence comes from Listronotus bonariensis, assembly GCA_014170235.1. Classification (NCBI taxonomy): domain Eukaryota; kingdom Metazoa; phylum Arthropoda; class Insecta; order Coleoptera; family Curculionidae; genus Listronotus; species Listronotus bonariensis. The sequence goes on along the minus strand of JACEGR010000933.1, from coordinate 185,759 downwards.
TACAACTAGAGTAATTAAATAAGTTCTGGGGCATAAACATTCACCAAACGATTTTCTTAAATTACTATTACCAATTCTAGTGTGTTGCCAGTTTTTTTATACTAATATGAAAATACTACTTATGTTTATTAAATTGTCTAAAAAATCTTTTTTCACACTTTTAAAAGGTTGTTGTTATATTAAAAAACTTGTCTTTTGTAAATTTATATGGAAATAATAATGTTTTTATATTTTATATTTATAAAATATACGGTATGGCAATAATAATCCCTTAATTTTTGACATATTGGCAACGTCCAATATATTTAAATAATCAAGGTGGTAGAGTTAACGTCAAAAAATTTTACTTGTCAGTTAACTTTTTGCCTTTTTATGTGATAATTTTACCTTTTTGTGTTTTATTTGTATTATTCTGTATTTATTTGTGGGTATATTTTATTATTGCATCTGTTATAATGGAATGTGAGCCATCAACGTCTAAAGAAAGGAATTTGTCACCAACAAAAAAACGGCCAATAAAAAAAATGTGTCCAGGGGTGAAGAAAATGCTCATAAATATTTTTAAACTTTTTATGAAAAACAACCCACATTTTACCAGGACAAATAATGCAGAAATTGCAGCAGAATATGATGGTAAATATTTATATTACTTACATTTATAAATAATATGTTTACATGTAAAAAAAGTGGTCCTATATTTTCCAATAAACGAAGCTATTTCCTAAAAAAATATATTGTAAGGGGTGATTCATTTAGAGGTACTTTTTCTATTACGTATTTTTGGATAAATGAGAGGGTCTAAATTTAAAACTGTTATGGTATTTGTATTCAGTACAGTTTGACAGAAGACCAAGCCCTCGGCACAACGTCTAAAACTTGTTCAACTGTATTTTGAAAATCATCGTTCTCCGAGAAATGTGTTTCGTGCGCTTCGGGCAACTTATGGTCCAGACTATTGGCTGAACCATCACAAAAATTTGGACTCCAATTTTTATTTTTGGCTAATTCTTGACCAAATGAGCCAGCCGTCCATCACGTAGTGCAGAAAATATAGCGGCAGTAGCTGCGAATGTACGTGATGATTATAACGAATTGATTTAGAACTCGGAAATTAGAGCTTAAGAACAGACAATGTTAGGCGCAGTTAAGGCCAACATTTAAAAGCCATAATCTTTAAAAAATAAATGTAAGATATAGTTCTTCCGTAGGATAATAAATATTAGTTAATAAAGGGTTTTTTTATTTTTTTTAAAGTACCCCATAATGAATCACCCCTTACATATAATGGTACAAAAGGTTTATTTTGCTGTTCTTTCAGTTTTAAAACCTAAAAATATAACTGTTTTTGTTTCTTTTTAGAAAATAAATAAAATAAAAGTAAGTATCTATACACTTTGTGCAACTTTAAAGCATTCATGAAGAATTGTGTGAAAAAGATAATGGCCTAAAGCAACATCAAAGCAAGATCAATGCATCAGCCTATCTGGAATATTTACATGCAGGCATTCCTTGGCTAATCACTACCTGCTAGTATTTAATACACTGAAAGTCAATTAAACGCATTGAGCTGACATGACAAGTATGTTTTTTAAAGCTTAAAATTTGCATTAAATAAATTATTTTAACACTACTTTCTTGTATACTTTTAAAAATGCTATATCATCAGATTTTCCTTATTTCCTACTTAAATGAGCAACCAAAATAAAATAATTATTCATTTAAGAAATATATTACACTATTACACATAAACAAAAAATTAACGGAAATAGATATAATATTAAAAGTTACAAAAATTAAAGTTGCTTAGTTAAGCAACACTTAAAATTGCTTTAAAGTTCTGTACCTTTATACAGGGTGTTTCTAAACAAATGTGAAAAATTTAAGGAGGTGATTTCTTATTAAAAATAAAGTGTAGTTTGCCTTATTAACATGGGGCAAGTCAACCATTAGGAAGAAATAGAAAAAAAATAATAAAAAAGTGTCCTCGTATTTTTAACCTCAAAAGCAAAAAATTAATTTTTTTTTCTAAAAATTTTCCCGTCCTGCCACGTTATAAGTTACATTTTATTTTTTTTATATTTTTAATCGGTAAGTATAACGAAAAAAATACAGGAGTAAAAAAGTTTCTAAATGTATCAGGCTATTCAAATTTATATTTTTCGAGGAGATTGCGTAAGTATCTGTTTAAATTTTGTTAGGAAGAACGATAGAGATAGTCTATTTCGACCACTTCCATTAATTCTAAAAAGTGCGAGAAAATATTCAAAAAGTGTATTTTTATAATATCAATATTTTGTACCACCTTATCTGCCTTTTGGTTGACTTTTGACACCACGTTTATAAAGCAAACTCCCCTTTATTTTGAACAAGAAATCACCTCCTAAAATAGTTCGCATTTGTTTAGAAACTCCCTGTATGTACGAATTAAGAACTATATAGTACTATTAAATTTGATTGTAAACCTAAAAAATGTAAGCCAGGCGCCTACATTTTATTTTTTAGAATCCAAAAAGGTCACGTCAAGATGGATAAATTATTTTTAGTAATATAAGTTTTTGTGTACTTTTTAGGTGTTTCTAAAGCTACGTTTCTCCGAGTCCTGGCAGCCTATAAAACAGACAGCAGTTTTTCTTCTAAAAAATGCTTACAAAAAGTACGGGACAACATTGAAGAAAAATGAAGACCAGAAATAAGAAAAACTGTACACCAGTTTTTCAAAAAATTAGCCACCAACATTTAAATTAATTGTTGTATAATATGACATTAAAATATCATAAATAAATTAAGATGTGTTTTCTTGTAAATTTACTATACAATTTAAGTAAAATTGTTTGTTCATATACACTTCGTGCCACTTTAAAACTTCCATGGGCAATTTTTGCCAATTCGTGGCAAGGAGACGGTCTAAAGAAACGACAAAGCTATACTGACGTGGCAATATATCAGAAAAGGTTTCAATGCAGACGTTCATTGCCTAACCTTGAGGTGTTAGTGTTTAAAACAAAAAATTCTGAAAAATAAATTAAGCACTCAAATGGAATTAGATTTTTTATTCCATAGTTGACTTAGGTGTGCCTTTCTAATCTCTTTTAATTTAAACTTGTGGATATAAAAAAGCCAAATAATTTACTATAACTAACATAGTTTAGTGTAAACACTACTTTAAAGCCTATTCCGGCTTTGCTGACTAATGTAAAATATTAATTTGTTTTAATAAAAAAAAAATCCGTAGTAAATGGACCAACGAATTATTTAATACAAATGTTTTAAAACCTTATAAAGCATTAGTGATATGGATACTGATTGTATTTAGTTAGGTAATGGGCAAAAAGTAAGAATAAAATAAAGGCAAATTTAATCACCTAAGACTAAGGTAAAATGTAAAATACTTGGAGACTAAGTAAAATGCAATGAAATTAGGCTAAATAAATTAATATATTTAATTTTTAGGGTACGGTAATACCAAAGTAATACCAACTTTTTTAAATAACTTACTATTTATTGGGACATATTTTTAACATTAAATTGTGTTAACTTTTTTTTATATATTTCTAAAATCAAAATACATTTTAACACATTATACTATTTTAGTATCTAAACTGCACTTAAATATTTCTTATATTAAACACATATTTCAAACGAGATCTGTTTGTGCTAATTTAGTGGATATTTCTTCTTGAGTCCTAGCAAAAACATCACTGGCAATTTAAAAATTAATCTTGTGCTGAATTCTCACTCTTTAAAACAAAAAACGTTTTAGAACCACATTAAAACTATATAATTTGAATTTTTCACTACATATTCTACAGCTTTTACATAAATAATTTAAAAACGAGCATGACAACAAATTCTGACACTTTTTACTTTTTGACGTCTGTTAAAGTCATTCATGACATTTTCATAACCTTACTTAAAATATCAAATTTTCTATTGTAAAACGGGCTCGTAATGATGTTCTTATGTTTTTCTCAATTTATAGTGAACAGAAATAGTGTTTGTGTGTTGCACAATTTTTTTTAATGTGTGTAATATGTTCAGCCCACCACCTTCTAGATGTTTTGAATTGTACTATTTTATCAATTCTAACATCTAGAAGGCGATTCCAGCCTTTAAAAGTATAGAAATGTATAAAGGGTGTCCGGAAAAATGATGTTGTAAATGATTGGGGAGATAGAGTGAGCCAATTTAGTACTTCATGTAAAAAAGTTCCATAGCGCTTGTTGTGCGGTGTTAAGAGTTATGCTGGGACTAGGTTACCGAAAAGATGTAAAAAAATTATTTTAAAGAACAAACATTTTTAACTATTCCATGTTTATACATAATGTATGCGCTTCTACATGTTAAATCAAATTATAATGAATATTACAACGTATTAATATTCATTCTCATAATACGAGAGGAAGAGGTAATCTGCAATTGCCCTTTACTAGAATAGCGAGAAGTCGAAATGCACTCAATTACTATGGACCAAAATGTTTTAATCACCTGCCTGAAGAAATAAAGTCTTTGCCCTTCAAACCTTTTAAAACGAGAATAAAACAGGTCCTGCTAAATGGTGCCTGCTATTCATTTGACGAATTTTATGAAATTTTATAGATTTTCTAATTTTTTTTTACTGTGTGTACTGACATCTATTTTATAGTAATTTTAGTTCTGGTTAAGTGTTAATATATAAGTGACGTTTGTAAAACCTGTAGGTTGACTTGAATAAAATTATTATTATTATTATTATTATTTAGGGAGTTATTGAACTGCAAGGTTAGAATTAAAAGACTTATTTTAATTATAACTTTTAAACTGTTGCCATAGTACCAATGATATTTAAGTAACTAAATAATCACATAGTAATGATTCTTTCTATAGGTAAACGGCTGTTCAGTAAGTCCGGATTATACAGGGTGAGACTTTCTTTTATTTCGTATATCCATTTTTGACAAAGGTGACAATTGACATTTTGCTGTGATCGTATGATTCCTTTAAATTTTTTTCAAAAGATGTACCCTATTTAAATCAATATCTTGCATGTTTTTCAAAAATGCATACAGTAGATTGAAAAAAACGTCTCATTCCGTATAAGCATTTGTATAAGATAATTTAGTTGCCCAAATATCTTGATACTGAGCAACAGTTCAAAAGTAATAAATTAAATATTTTTTTATTTTAACTTTAATCAATAGTCAATATTAACTACCTAACGAAGGGCGTAGAACTTTTTTTTATATAAAGTAATAGCAATATTTTGGCTGACTCTATTACCCCTATCATTTACGACCTTTCTGGACACCCTATATATCACAAAGAGCAAATCCACGCTTTTAAAAATATAAAAAGCATGTTTGTTTTTAACTCATCCTTTATTTATTTATGCTTACCTGGCGAAGCTTGAAGTATTTTTTTGATAAACATTCCGCAATATCCTTCTTCAATAGACGCTGAAGAGATGTTTCTAGAGGTTGCCAGTATTTTATAAAAACGATGTCTATAGTATTTGACATGTTTGATACGTTAAATGAATCTAAGACAGCTCCTAAAAAATAAAGATGTAAAAATTTAAATTTATATTTTTTTATATTTTCATTACTCGTACGTCATTTAGCACATAGTGTTAAAGGCCCTTCCATTTTCTACTAACACCGTGTAGCGTAGAAAACTCTATTTGTATTTTTTTCTACGTATTAAAGATGGTATAATACAATTACCCTTCCAATTTAAAGTCGATTGACCACTTCGAATCTTAGATCAATTTGATTAAAAATTGGATATTTTTAAAATGAATGGTATATACGCTCTTTATATGTAGTTCTGTATCCGTTTTTAGTTATACAGGGTGTTCATTTAAAAACTTTCCACTCAAGTTATCTTCGAAACGAGACAGATTTGAGAAAATCGCCGAAACACGTCAAGATATTTATTGAGGGGGGAACGTTTTTACAAAAAATTGGACGGCGCCCCTTTAACCCTTAACCACTAGGGCCACCACCCCAAAATTCTTAAATGAGAAGGCGGGTCGAGTGATACATCATTTTAAAGCTCCTGACGAGTACTTTATAACCCTAGAATATGAAGTCAATACCTTCACCTATTACAAAATGGCGGTACTTTAAAAATTACCTAAATACCTGATTTGGATGGTCATATTTCCGAAACTAATAAAGTTAGATGTACAGTTGGGGTCATAAAAAACCGTCCACCCACCTTTTTTAATTTTTGATTTTTTAGCGATAAAAAGCAATAACATTTATTGTAAAATAAATAAAATTACAATAAACACATTAATTATTTTCTAAAATTTTTTGTACAATTTTAGGCATAAAATATCTTTTAAAATAGCCCTGGTATCTATTTATATTTATTTTAGAACGATCTAATGAGTCATCCAGCCGCCACCAGCAGCAGCGCAGCGCGAGCTCGGGCAGTTGCCAAGGCGTCCGTCTTCGTCCCGAACGACAGACGATGGTAGGGTCCGCGTGTTTAGTAAAGAAGTCATCATTATCTACGGGAAATCTCCTGTATCTCTCTTTCAATCGCGGTTTGTTGGGTTTCGTATCGTTATCTAGAAAATAGGCATTTTATAGTTTTGATTTTTAAAAATAAATAACATTTTAAATTAGGGTTGAGGAAATAACAGGAGACTTCGCGCAGATAATGATGACGTCGGTGGCTTTTTACTAAACGCGCGGTCCCTAACCACTTTTACACCGTAATTTTATTCGAACGACTTCAAAAAAATCTTTATTTAGTATTTACATCGATATCCTAGGGAAAATAAATTTTATTAATCTGTTATAAATCAAAACACCTTTATAAACAAAGTGTTTTTTTTCTAGTTTAATGTCGAAAACGGATTGTTTAAAGTTTTAATTTAGCTCGTATACCCCGGGACCAGGACCGAAGCGATCCCATTCTTTTCTTTGGCGTGTACCCAATAAAAAAACCATAGAATAGATGGATCCGCCTGACCAGTGTAGAGCATAATATCTTCAATTTAAGTTTTAATGAGAAAAAAGGTATACATATTATCTAGGTTTTATACAACATGTCAACTGGTAATTGTTATGAAAAATATTCCTTTGGCGTGAATTATTACTATAATATATTATACAGCGTGTTCCTTAAAGACATGCTAATATTTAAGGGGGTGATTTTGGACTCATTTGAAGAAAAAAACTTCGTATGGACATATGTCCTAAACGTCTTAACTTTTGAGATACAGGTGTTAAAATTTAAAAAAAAATCTATTTATAATATACATATAATAATAATATCCTAACTATCGTTTACCCAATTTTGCTTAAATTTGGCAATATTATTGATGACATCAAGGGGATTATTTATCACTAACTTAATTACATTTTATAAGTCCAGTGGCGTCTCGAGAAGTAACTGTATCTCAAAGTTAAGACGTTTAGGGCATATGTCCATATAAAGTTTTTTTCTTTAAATGAGTCCAAGAATTACCCCCTTAAATATTAGCATGTGTTTAAGGAACACCCTGTATACCGGTTCAGTTAAATAACATCATAGACAATGTGAGGAAAAGAGACAATTTAACTAAATACCAGCATGTAAACAGGTGTGACTAATAATGCTTGTTTTGTTATTCTATTGCTTACCGATATACGGTAACGAAACCGGATTTATCATATTGTATTATTCTTTGTTAATCAAACCGAGGAGTTAGCCATCTGAAACCGGATAAACATGTCCTTTTACAAATTTTCAAGAGATAAAAAACACTTTACAAATGTTAAAAAAGTGGTATCTTTTGAATACCTTGTTATTTTATTATGGTTTTTATTGTTGTTGTGGTGAATTTATGTGACAAAAAAATTTTTTTGTTGGGATTACTTCCCAAAAGTTTTGATGAATGGGATCTCTTAGGTCCGTAACACTAGTGTAAGAATTAAATTGGTGCTCAGCTCTATTAACTCATCCAAAACAGTAATGCCTAAAAACAAAAAAGCATTAAAAATAGTAATTATACATTTCTATTTTTTTTTTTTGAGTTTTTTGTTTCAAGCGATCTGCTAAGATGGGGGTCATTAGTCTCGGCTCGCTATATCTCAAGTCCAGAACTAAAATGGTTCCAATTTATCAAAACTTATTGGTTAGTGATCCTAATAAGAAAAAGATATATAGTTTGATGCTGTGAGCAAACGACTTTTTTAAAAACTTTAACGCCCTGTATCTCAGAATGGAAGCAAGTCCGGATACATGTTTATAGGAACTTTTTTGATAAAAAGACATAAGAAAGCACCCCTTAAGATTTGTACCGTAGTTAAGGAACACCCTGTATTTTTATGACCCAAAAAAATAACATTATTTTTTTTTGCTTTGGCCCCGCTACTCACCAGCCAGGTCTGCAGTTCCGTGTTGGGTTATAATAGGACAAGTATGTGACAAGTTCCCAGCTTGCCTCAAATACCTACCCAAAAATTGGTGCCACCTCTTAGACCATAAGCTATACGAGGGACAAATTTGCGTCATTGAAAGCGGAATCTGTCCACCTATCGTATCTATCTATCTGAGATTTTACATACTAAAATATACATTGCATTTTATATGCCGTTCTCTACTAAATATAATTACATAGAGACACATTATAATGGATAAACTTTAAATTATTTAAAAAACTATAATATCTTAAATATGTTCTCTATTCGTGTGGCGGATACATGTTATTGAAGTTTCTTTAGTATAACTTAATATCTATACAATGGGATCCTCAGATCGCCTGAAAGAAAAAAAAGAACAAGAAATTTAAAAATACATATTTACGTTTCGGTGGCAAGTCTGCCACAGTTATAAAAATAAAAATTTAATTAAAAAATAATATTTATTTAGGAAAAACACCTAGTAAAAATTTTTGGAAACCGATACTTTTACCTTGGCAGTTTTTGTCCCAAATAATATTTTAGTTAATTTTGATTGGTATATTTATTACTTTACAAAAAAAAATGGGTATTTTAATTGATTTTAAATCGTCGCTGTTCCTACGAAGGGGCCTATCTCAATTACAACTTTTCAGGAGAGCGGTAAAGAAAACTGGGGATCATCATTTTGGGTTTTTGTTCAGATGTTTGTCTTAATTTATAGTGTTCAACGTATAGTACTTTAGAAAAGGAAACTTGTATAAAAAAAACGTAAACGAAATATGTTAATTTTAATATCTAATACATGGTAACCTATGCTTGATACTAAAGCAAATTTAGGAAAACTTAAAATCAATTAACACACCCAGCTTTTTTGAAAAATAATAAATATATTAGTCAAAATTAACTTACATGTCATCTGTAATAAAAACTTTCAATATAAAAACTATGATTTTCCATAATTTTTAGCTAGCCATTATCCTTAAATTGATTTTATTTTTTATTTTAATAACGTAACGTAATAAACGTAGATAAGTGTTTTTGATTTTAGTGGGTTTTCTTTCTGTTTCAGGCAATCGCCAATTTATAGGGGTCAATGGGGCTAAGCAGGTTCAGCTTGTTTTCCCCGGGTTTCAAAAGCAGATATATTAATACTAGCCGACCCGTGCCCACACCGATAATTGCTTACTTATCGGACACCACGCCGATTTTGACGATTTTTGGCAGGCGGGGGTTTTTGGGGCGCTGCCGCTGATTACGAATCCGAAAGAATTTTTAGTCGGCAACGTTTCGTTCTCGAGATATGCGTCATCAATCTTGACATGAAAACTAACTTAAATTCACCATATTCCCCCTTCTTTTTGCACGCAATTTTTGAGATTTCTACTAAATTGGCGGAGCCATAGCTACTGTCATTAAATTAAAGCTTTACAATTTTATGGAAAAAAAGGGTAAAATAAATGGAAAATGGATTTTTAAGAGATGAAAATAAAATATTGAATTGAAGCTTTAAATCAAAAATTATTTGCAAAAAGAAGGGGGAATATAGTGAAAATAAGGTAAATTTGCTTTTTAAGTTTGATAATGGATATCTCGAAAAAAAAAAACGTTGCCGACTAAAAATTCTTTTGGATTCGTAATCAGCGCCCCAAAAACCCTTGTATGCCAAAAATCATCAAAATCGGCGTGGTGTCCGATAAGTATACAATTACCCCCACTCCATTAGGTGTTAATTATATTTTTCTCTGAACTTTTTGTTAAATCATAATAAAATATAGCCTCTATATAGCACTCTTGAATAGAGTAGCTTTTAGATAGTAAAAGAATTTTCACGATCAGTTCAGTATTTCCGAAGATTAGCCCCAACAAACAAACAAACACAGTTACTTTATAATATTATTAGCAATTAGTATAGGTATATTATTAGTATTAGTTTAGATTGTATAGATTTTAGTAAGTAATCCCAAAGGAATTTTAAAATGTTCATCTGTCAATTTCACTCTAAAATTTAGTATTTATGCATCAATTTTATATTTTAAAGTTTAATTTTTTAAAATTAATTCGATCAAAAAATAAAGGGGGGCATTAAAGAAATGCACTGTATACATATTAACGAAACCGTCATCTTAAATCACTTCATTAATAAAAAAAACGCATCAAAATCCATTGAATAGTGGTAAGAAACCTAATAAAAAAATTGATACTTTCTGTATAATATTTTTTTTATTTTATTATATACCTATTTATAAATCTTACAATTTAAGCAATTTTGTAATTTCTAGATGGTATAATAGCGTAGTTAAAATGCATTTTAGTTTTAAGGGTTTTTTTAATTTAACATCTTTTTGACCCACCCTGTATGGCAATTTTATATTTTATTATAAACCATAGCTAGCTGTAGACAATTCCTATAAACACATTTTTTAATTGCAATAGTAACAACAATATCGATTTTAAATGTAAACTATTTTTTAAAACACTCTGTATATGTTTCTTTTAGATATTATTATACATAAAAACCTTTTTCTTGAATCACTCTATCTATAGAAAAAAAGCCGCATCAAGATCTGTTGAGAATAGTAAGGTCAATATCGAATTTTAAATATAAACTATTTTTTTAAACACTCTGTATATGTTTTTTTGGATAGTATTATACATATAAACCTTTCTTTTAAATCACTCTATCCAATTAAAAAAAAACACATCAAAATCCGTTGAGTAATATCGGATTTTAAATGTAAACTAATTTTTTAAACACTCTGTATATGTTTTTTTAGATAATATTATATATATAAACCTTTCTCTTGAATCACTCTATCTATAGAAAAAAAACGCATCAAGATCTGTTGAGAATAGTAAGGTCAATATCGAATTTTAAATATAAACTATTTTTTTAAACACTCTGTATATGGTTTTTGGATAGTATTATACATATAAACTTTTCTCTTAAATCACTCTATCTATTAAAAAAACGTATCAAAATCCGTTGAGTAATATCGGATTTTAAATGTAAACTATTTTTATAAGCACACTGTATACATTTTTTAGGGTATTATTATACAAATAAACCTTTTTCTTAAATCACTTTATCTATTAAAAAAAATCCGTATTAACATCCGTTGAGAAATATCGAATTTTAAATGTAAACTATTTTTTAAAACACTCTGTATATATATTTTTTTGGATATTATTATGCATATAAAATTTCCTCTGAATTAATCTATCTATTAAAAAAAAACCGCATCAAAATTAGTTGAGAATAGTAACGTCAATATCAAATTTTAAATAAAAACTATTTTTTTAAACACTCTGTATATGTTTTTTTTGTATTATTATACATATAGAACTTTCTCTTGAATCACTCTATCCATTTAAAAAACCGCATCAAAATCCGTTAAACACTTTTAAAGATTTTAGCATACATACATACAAACAGACAGAAAAAGAGACTTTATTTTATACTATATAGTGATAGTAAAGACAAGTTATTTTTATGCGCTTGGCCGGATAGCGCGCCAACCAACTAACTGCGAATTATTATAAATTGTAAAATAAAATTGTTTTGGACACTTTCTCTTTCAAGGTTAAACGCCACCAAACATTACGAAATTACTCGAGCAGGCACGATTGCTAGTTGAATTATACGCTGTTGCCAAAACGTGCCTTCGTTGTAAAAACGTGGTTTTTTAAAGGGGATTCCAGTTTACGGGGCCGTTTTAATAAGTTCTGCCATAAAATATATATTAATTTTTTCTGTGAAAAAATGATGTAATAAAAAATTAAAAAATATTTTACGTAACTTTTGGAAGTGAAACAAACCCGTTAAAAGAATAAACTGGGTGGACGGTTTTTATGACCCCAACTGCTTAATGTGGTATTTTCTTAAAGCTCATTTAAAGATCTTTTAATGGTAAAATAATATACAGGGTTCTTAAATAAAAAATATGTACAGGGTGGCTCGAATTCGACGCTCATCATTGGAATTTCGAAAACCGTAAGAGATACAGGATCAGTTAAATGGAGGCAAAGTTGCGCAATTTGATGCTCAATAAAATGCCGTTTTGTGTTTTAAAAAATTCCGAGTACTTCCGAAGATATTCGAAAAAAACCGGAATTTTCAATTTTGGTTTCTATTGTTTCCTGGCTATATTTGTTAAGATAACTTAAAATGAAAAACAGGTTTTCATGGCCACTTTTTCCTGTATCTCTTACGGTTTCCGAAATCCCAATGATGAGCGTCGAATTCGAGCCACCCTGTACTTTTTCTTCTACCCTGTATATTACTACAAGTATCACCATTAAAAAGACCTTTAAAAGAGCTTTAATAAGAAAACATTACATTAGGTACATCTAACTTTATTAGTTTCGGAAATATGGCCATCCAAATCAGGTATTTAGGTAATTTTTAAAGTACCGCCATTTTGTAATAGGTGAAGATATTGACTTCATATTCTGGGGTTATAAAGTACTCGTTAGGAGCTTTAAAATGATGTATCACTCGACCCGCCTTCTCATTTAAGAATTTTGGGGTGGTGGCCCTAGTGGTTAAGGGGTTAAAGGGGCGCCGTCCAATTTTTTGTAAAAACGTTCCCCCTCAATAAATATCTTGACGTGTTTCGGCGATTTTCTCAAATCTGTCTCGTTTCGAAGATAACTTGAGTGGAAAGTTTTTAAATGAACACCCTGTATAAAAAAAAACTGTCAGATATTTTCAAAAAACTAACCGTATTCATTTTGAGTTAAAAAAAGTTCAACAATTTTTAAGGAAGTATACATACTAGTGAGTTTGTCAGAGAATTTTGTATGAATAACAAGTCAACGGGTATAGTCTTGCATAAAAATTATGAACCACTTAGCTACAAGCTCGTGTACTTTCACGGCGCGCATAATTTAAAATTTGCATATTTTAAATTTGAACTAGTACAAAGTATATCGCTCTCTTCTCGGACACGTTTTAAACCTAAGCGATAATTGCTTGATTACTGTTAATTACACAGATGTTATAATATACTACTTACCAACTGACGTAACTTTTGACACACTTTCCCAGACAAGATCCGAGATACTGGAAACATCTCTCTTTTTTCTTCTAAAACCTCTGTCTTCTCTTTCTCCCAGTTCTTTGTCGGTTTCAATATCCCATAGTGTAGTTGACCCGTTTAATACTCCATTCTGTTTTTCTTCCTCTATAATTTTCTTTACGTCACTATCATCCATCTCTCCCACTAAATGAGAATTTACATCTCTTTGTTCAAATTTCGCTTTTTCAACCTAAACAAAAAACATAAGTAATATTTTTGTGAAAAATAAATCATTCATAGTCTAAGATTCGAATAGGAAGCGACCTGGACCCACAAATTTTAGAATTTTAAAATGAAATTTTGGGAAAACTGGTCGCATGGTACAAAACTAATAAATACAAAATTTTACTTCAACCGGTATTATACAGGGCGAGTTATAACTAAAACTATTTTTAAAAATAGAACAAAATTGTATAAGTAAATGTTGTAGAGAATTGAATTTTATGTCAAAATTTGAAGTTAAAGCATGAGAGTTAAAAAATGTAATTGTCAATTTTTGATTGCGCATTACAACTTAAATAATGGGCAAGAGAAAGCCAAATTTACAAGAAAATTTAATAATTTTAAATATTTTTTAAAAATGCGATGCCTTAAGCCAAGTATTTTAAAAAATGTTAATACATAATGTAAAAAATTGCCAAAAATATATTTTTTTACTTTAATTCTTTAACTTTAAATTTTTACATAAAATTTAATTCTCTACAACATTTACTTATAAAATTGTGTCCTATATTTAAAAATAAAGGTGACTTTACTCCTGGTCATTTTTAATATTTTAGGTTATAACTCGCCCTGTATATTACCAATCGAAGTAAAATTTTGTATTTATCAGTTTTAGAACCATGCGACCAGTTTTCACAAAGGACGTTTAAAAATTCAAAATTTTTGGTCCATTTGTCCTCTTGTAACACCTAGCCTGGGACACACTGTATAGATATAAATATAGTATTTAAACAAAGGTACTGCTACAGGGTCGCCTAAAAATTATGGTCAAATTTTAAAAAATAACCTCAACATTTGACATTCTATATAATATCAATTTATATATTTTTACTCTACATGATAGTACTATATACAGGGTGGCCCACTATATTCGACACGGTCTGTAGCTAGATAACCATGGGGTTTTTAAAAAAGTGAATACTAAATCATATACAGGTCGGATAAGGCCACAGTATAAAATTATTTTACTCTATACAGGATGTCTCAAAAAAGTGTAACGTATCAAAGTTATATTTTTTTAAATGGAACACCCTATATTTTATGACGGTTTTAGATTCTACATAAAAAAATTATTTAAGTTTGTTAATAGTACCAAGCCTCTAATTTTATTCGTTTTTGTGATATTTGATGTTTTTTCAAAATGCAGGGGTGCAATTAAATTAATTTTATTTTAACAATATAAACTCCTTAAACTTTAAAATTTGTTATAAGATTAGGAAAAGTCTGCCTTATCATACGTAGGTCATATCGAGATCATAGATTATACAGGGTGGTCAAAAAAATTTAAATTTTTGAGAAAGTCAAATGGCAATATCTCTCTTATTTTAAATGGAACACAAAGTATTGTTTACACCATATGATGACAAACCAAATACTCTTTTAAATGGTGTATAGGTTGCTATACCTATCTTTTATACTTTTTAAGTAAATTCCGTTTTAACATATTTTTATTCCAAATGCCTATTTGAATGTAAGTAGGCTGTGATATAGCTATGCCTATTTACTAAGCCGTTATTGCAAAATGTAAATTTGTCGGAAAAAAGCACAAAATTAAAAGATTTTGTATTATCTGCCACTATTTTTAAAATTCACAGAAAAAAATCATTAGTTGCTTATAATGCCACTTCCAATAACACTTATTTCAGCTGAATGAGGTAATGATAAAACTTGTGTTTTTAAATAATCCTAATAACGCCTCTGGTCAGTTATGACGACATTCTGTGACTTATAACTCGTTTCTTCCATTATCCATAATTACTGTGTCAAATTTTTAAAGCAACTATTAAGGTTATCAGATGGTTTCTCTTGAAATATTTTAAGGATTAACTCTAGACTAAAGTAATCCATTTTTTTCACATCCTACCAGTGTTATATCATCTTGTTGTTGTAGAAGAAGGGTTTTTACTTAAAATCATTAAAATTTCTTTTAAACTGACTAAAACACTAGTAATCCATAAATGGTCGTTGTTATTTTCCTAAGAAAAATATTAATGGCTGCTATGTCACAGCCAACTTTAATTTAAATAAACATTTGGACTAAAAATTTGTAAAAACAGATTTTACTAAAAAGCACTAAAGATAGGTATAGGCAACCTATACACCATTTAAAAGAGTATTTTATTTGTCATCATGTAACGTAAAATAATACAGGGTGTTCCATTTAAAATAAGAGAGATATGGCTATTTGATTTTCTGAAAAATTGAAATTATTTTTTGATCACCCTGTACAATATTTAATCTTGATATGACCTACGTATGATATGGCAGACTTTTTCTAATCTTGTTACACATTTTAAAGTTTAAAGTGGTAAAAGTGTTAAAGTAAAATTAATTTAATTTTACCTCAGCATTTTTCAAAAAATCAAGTATCACAAAAACGAATAAAATTAGACACCCTAGTACTAATAACAAACTTGAGTTATTTTTTAAAGTAGAATCTAGCACCGTCATAAAATATAGGGTGTTCCATTTAAAAAAATATAACTTTGATACGTCACACTTTTTTGAGACACCCTGTATAGACTAAAATAATTTTATACTGTGGCCTCATCCGATCTGTATATGTTCCAGTATTTACTTTTTTAAAAACTCCATGGTTATCCAGCTACAGACCGTCTCGAATATAGTGGCCACCCTGTATACCTGTTTTTTTCTCCCACTTTTATCAATAAAACCATGGAAAATTGGCTAAATTTAATATCTTGAAAACTTATTGCAATTTTTTGATATATTCTGTATTATTTAAACATACATATTTTATTACCTATCCTTAAAATAGGGGTTGCCATTCTAAAGGGTGTGTCAAAAATTTTGAGGTAGTAGCAATACCTTTGTTGAAATACCATATTTAATATAAAATAGTTTTTATCCGGTAAAACAGTATGCAGGTCGCTTACTATTCGGATCTTAGACTATCCATATCATTAGTTGATAAGAATACACTTTGTATTACATTATTCGTTTTTTTTTCAACCCAGGAATTATTTTTTTATTCTAGGAAGCTTGAAAAAATGTACTAAAATGATCTAAAATAGAGTATACGAACGGATATGGATTATGTGAGAGAAAAAAATCAATGTTAGGCAAAGGGAACAAATAAATAAAAATTATTAACATATCTCTTAATATTGAGATATGAACAACTTAAGTATAAGCACTGCCCAACGTATATTTTTCAAAAAAATTAACTAACCGGTTTTCCTCATTCTTAAAGTATGTATCTCGAAGAATATCGGTGGGTAAGCTTTCATCATCATGTAACAGCCTGGTTTTTGCTAACTTAACATTGTGATATCCATAAATCTTATCAGAAAGGTTCTTTTTCTTTGATTTTGCCAGTTTTGGTAAACCTTTACCATCATCTTTTGAGGTATTAATTTTTTCTCTCTACTTCTTGGGTCTCTGTTGTTTGAGGGTAGTTTTGGAGCGACTTCGTCGAATAACATTTGCTTCTGATTGTAGGGAATATTATCATCCCCTAGATTGTAGTTTGAAAATTCCGATTCAAGATCTGCCGGGCCTGGCATCCATATGTTGTAATCTGGAGACTGTTCAGGAGGAATTCTAGGCTCCTAAAACAAAAAAAAAAAACTAACCAAAACCTTATACACGAAAAAGAAAGATTTTTTCCAAGTTCAAAAAATAAAGGTAGTTTCTCTTATACAGGGTGATCATTCCTAAGTCAGCACTATTGCTAACTTCCATATTATTGGAGATACGAAGTCGGTTAAATTAATAAATGTAGTATGTTTTTCTGCCGATTAACGTGCTACCAACCGAAAAACAATTGAACATCGGGTTTTTGATGTATTACAAAAAGATGTACTTTTTAAAATTATTATATCACCATTCGAAAGATCTATCAAAGAGCTTTAAAAAAGTCCACATGTGATATATCCAATTACATAAGCTTCGGAAATATGGCCATCCTTGGGAATTTAATAATAAACCGGCATTTTTTAAATAAAACACTCTATATTTTGCATCACCATTAAATAGATATTTTAAAGACCTTAAAGAATATATTATATTTAATATGTCTACATCTTGCAGCTTTGGCAATAGGGCCATTCAAATCTAGAAAATAGTAGATTTAATGTCAATTTTTACCAAACTTAGTGCTTATAGCTCAGAACTGTAAATAAAATGGAAATTAACCATAATTTTCAGATTTGGATGGCCATATTTCCAAAACTATAAGAAATAGACATATCAAATGTGGTATTTTCCTAATGCTCTTTAATGTATCTATTAAATGGTGATGTAATATACAATATTTTATATATTTCAAAAATGCTGGTTTACTACCAAATTCCTGAGGTTGGCCATATTTCCGAAATTATTAGATATTGGATATATCACATGTGGACTTTTAAATCTCTTTGACAGGTCTTTTAAATGGTAATATAAAATCTAGGGTGTGCCAGAGTACATTTTTGTAATAAATTAAAAACCCAATGTTCACTTCTTGTTTTTCGGTTGGCATCTCGTTAATAAGCTGAGAAAGTACTACAACTTTACTAATTTAACCGACTTTGTATCTCCAATAATAAGGAAGTTAGCAATAGTGCCAACTTAAGAACGATCACCCTGTATTGTTATATTTGTTTGTTTGCACCTACCTTGTATACGCTGGATTTTAATTAAGAATAAAATTTACTTACTTGATCCGATAGTCCCATTTGTGGTCCACTAATATCAAGAATATTACCATTATCATTTTCTGGACCGGTAAAATCCTTAACAATTCCACTAGGTCTATCTTTGTGCCGGAAATTGGATTTTCCATATTTTCTTATTCCGATTGGACCAGAATCTACATTATATGTTTTTGGAATTTCTGATTGTCCTCGTTCGTTTATGTTTGGGGGTTCATAATTAGACGTTGATATTTTGTGGCTTTTTAAATATCTTTTTAATTTTGTTATTACGGATTCGGTGTTGTTATACTCAAAAGATCTTTTAAGGCTAAAAACACATTTTTATTTAGAAAAATTTAATTATTACTTTAGTAAGAAATAGTATTTAGCAATTGCTAGGTGTGGCTAACCATATCTAGTTTGGAATTGCTTAAAAATAATACAAAATGTAAAATATTCTGATCACAAAACCCTTAGTATGTTGGCCTTTAATTGACCTCAAAACTAAAATTAAACAATAAATAATGGTTTAGAAAAAAAAATTAATTAAGAAATAAACGAGAATCATATTCTAATGAATTTCGGAAGCTGAACCAGCAAAATAAATAAGTATCATATCTTAATAAATTGTGAACCGTAGGGAAACAAAAAATGAGAATCATACTTCAATAAATTGCGAAAGCCGATTTAACGCAGGAAATATAAATGCATTATTATTGGGCACGGGGATTATTATATTATTTAAATTCTTACCTGAATTGTAAAATGGTGAGTCCAGGAGGTTGATGGTATTCATTTAAACCATTAAGTTTTAGAACGGTTGAAGAATTGAACTGTTTTTTACATTTATCGTTAATCCTAATATTTGTCTCTACAAAAACATACATATTACATACATATATTAAAAATTATTATAGCTTATATTATAAGTATATAATAGATATGCCCTCAATAATGTTGTTATATTTTTAATAAACTTTTACCATTGTTCCAATATGAATTAGTTTTTAAAATGTGTAGTATTTATAGTAAGGGAGCCCACGATGCTAAATGGAGATTTACTCGAGCGTCATAGAGACCTATTGGGTTGCAAAGCTTAGATGATAAGAAGAAAAAAATTATATAACTTATACCTTTTCATTGGGGGAGCGGCTATACCTTTTTAAATATGTCAAAATACTTGTATTATTTCAGCTTGTGAAAATCCTTCGGATCGTATCGGATTATATAGTTTTTGTTATCCTTAAATTATATAATTAAAAAAAAAATAGCCATGCTCGAGAATGTCAAAATGACGTTTTTTACAACTTTGTGGCCCTTTGCTTTCTTTACGTCACTCCGAAATTATCAGATTAGTGGAATAATATACACTGTTTGGCCTGTAATTAACTTACCCTATCTTAATCTGACGCGCTCAAAAATTTCTCATGGATATATTTTTGTTTTTTACGATCGGCCTTGTATTTGGTGAAGGTTCTTAACCGGGTACAAGGTATCTGCCGCTGCTGTAGTAAATCCCGAAATGCCCCTCTTGGGCTCCCCTACCATTAAGAAGCGTGTAAGTATGCATATACTGTATACAGGGTGTCCGGGAAAATGTGGAAATCTCTCGCACACGTATGGAACAGATGAAAAAAACACGACAAGTTCCTATAAAATTTTTCCGTTTAAGCCCCCCTGCGGAGATATGATCCCCTAAAGGGGGCAGCTAGAAATCGATTTTTCGTGAATAACTTTTAAAGCGCTCTGTATAATTTGATAATTTAGTTTGCCAGGGACGGACTAGTTTTCGCACATATGTATGGTGAAGACACAAAAATATGTTTTTGGGTAGTTTAAATCTTTTGCTAAAAAAAGGTACTCTTGTTTGACATCGATAAAATGAGCCGTTTTCGAGTAAAAAATTATTTTAACAATAAGAGTTTATTTTTGTTTAATAATACAATATTTTATTTTCGATGTAATTTGTAATTTTTGATTCAGTATTGAAGTCCTCTCGTAGCAGGTCAGGAATTTGTTGCAAATGTTGTTAGGGAGATTGCTAAGCACATATCTAGGTACGAAAAAAATTACCACCTTTCAGAACTTGTCAACTTTCACGTCGGTGACACATTAATTCTTTACTTTGATATTAACTTAACTAATTTTTGAATTTCGTCTTTGAATAAGTAATTGGAAATATGGAATACATGTTTGGTGAATATGCAGACATGCACCTGATGTATGGTCTTGCATCTTGTAATGCTTTGGAAGCCAGGAGGTTATACCACGATAGATATCCTAATCGTATACTTCCCGATCATAAAACATTTCAACGAATTGACCAACGTCTAAGGGAGAATGGTGGGCGATTCCATTTTAATAAAGGTAATACATTTACTAAATCCCTTCATACTTTTAGGAAATTTTGGGAAAAGAAGTACAGACGCTGGTCGGGGAAGAACAGTACGTACAGCTCAATTAGAGGAAAATATTTTAAATGCTGTAGGTGATACTCCTTCAACAAGCACTCGAAAATTATCAGCGCAATTTAATACGTCGAAGACAATAGTACATGAAATTCTTAAAGAACAGCTTTTGTATCAATATCATCTGCAAAAAGTGCATGAATTGATTCCTGAATACTTTCCCCGTAGAATGCAGTTTGCAAACTGGTTATTGAATCAGCAACGAAACAATGCAAATTTCATTAGCACGATTCTCTTCACGGACGAAGCAGGTTTTAGCAAAAATGGAATCATTAATTTACACAACTCGCATGTATGGGCTGACGAAAATCTTCATGCGACTATTGTCTCGCATCACCAACATCAGTTTCAATAAATTAATGTCTGGGCAGGAATCGTTGGCAATTTCTTGATTGGACCATTCGTACTGCCGATGCCGGCACGACTAAATGGACAACTTTACTTGGAATTCCTTCAGAACGATTTTCACTATTTAGTAGAACACTTACCACTTGAACCTCGCCGAAACATGTACTACATGCACGATGGGGCACCACCCCATTTCAGCGTTGCTGTGCGGGAGCACCTAAATACAGTCTATCCAAACCGTTGGATAGGTAGAGGAGGACCTATTGCCTGGCCTCCTCGATCTCCCGACTTGATGCCACTCGATTTTCACTTGTGGGGACATCTTAAAACTTTGGTGTATTCCACTCCTGTCGAAAGTAGGGAGAAACTTCTCCGGAGAATTACGTTTCACTGCGATCAAATAAGCAATAATGTTGGCCTATTGTGGCGGGTACAGCAGTCCTCAATTCGTCGGGCTCGTGAGTGTATCAGACTTCACGGAGGCCATGTTGAACCTTCTTACGAAGTTTTTAATTAAGCAGTTGATGTTTAGTTTTTATTGAATTTAATAAAAATGTGGATGATAAGGGAATTCTTCCTCATATCAACCCCACAAAAATTAGAAAAACACAGACTTTTTTACTCGAAAACGGCTCATTTTATCGATTTCAAACAAGAGTACCTTTTTTTTAGCAAAAGGTTTAAACTACCCAAGAACATATTTTTTGTGTCTTCACCATACAGGGCGTAAAAAATATTATTAATAATGTGCGAAAACTAGTCCGTCCATGGCAAACTAAAGAAGCGACATAAGTTTCAAGGGCACTATTTTAAGAGGTCTTTACTAGTATGCATCATACTAAAATATTATCAAATTATACAGAGCGCTTTAAAAGTTATTCACGAAAAATCGATTTCTAGCTGCCCTCTTTAGGGGATCATATCTCCGCAGGGGGCTTAAACGGAAAAATTTTATAGGAACTTGTCGTGTTATTTTCATCTGTTCCATACGTGTGCGAGAGATTTCCCACATTTTCCCGGACACCCATATAGTGTACTGTAATTACGAAATTTTACAATATTTTATACTTATAAAATAATTCGATAATTGTCTACCTAGATTTTTTCCAGCATCGACATTATTTTGAACATCGGTATTCGAACATTCACTAGTCCAGAACAAAAAGATGTCGTGACCTTTGCCCTCCATACTTAATGTCAAAGCATTCATTTGAGTTATTATTCCTCCTCCTATGGGTTGATATTTGGTGCCGGTAAAACCATCAATTATTAAAGCCTATATAAAAATAAATTTATAATAATGAGTGTATTAACCCAAAGATTTATATACTTACCTCTGTATAATTATAATTAAAAATACTATCATATTTCTGATACATAACAAGAAAATCGGTAATATTGTCACAATTGAAGAAAGCTGGTGTGGGACTCATGTTAGTAATAGCGTTGGGGATGGTGTAATTCCATATTTTTTCAAGGGTTTTACCATTTATTGCCACCACTGTGGAATTGTACATGGAAGAAATTATGTCTGGAACATGATCACCAGTTATATCCACTAAGACTGGCTGTGTTAACATTCCTTTAAAAGTATCTTCGTAGATGGTTTTTGATTTATTTGGCTAAAATTATATGGTAAATTAAGTAATAATTTTGTTTAAAAAAGTATATGGTTTTTGTTAGTCAAAAAATAAACATTCGAATTGATAAAAATGAACTCTATATCTCTGTACCTTCAGCTTCATGGGCGGGAAGAAGATAAATGAAAAATGATTGTTTTTTAAACGACTTGTCTCTATAAACCAGTGCAGCTAGCTGTTTTTACAGTAGAATGTAAGCATGCAAATTTGAACGGTTAAAAGATCTGATAAGGTCTGTGGCAAATTTGCTCTTTCTACCTATAAAGGTCGGACCACACATAACCGCACCGACCCTGGATTCACGGTGTTAGAGGAAAGTGGGGCAAATAATTCGGAAAAATTTAAAAGCACTTTTCATGCCCTCAAAAATATAAAAAGCATTTTTGTCAAGGTAAGTCTATTATTTAATGTATGTTAATATCTCTTTGTGTAAATAAATTAGATTTTCCTGCTTATCTCTGTTTCTTTTTATCTAAACTTTAAGTGTAGTATAGATAAAATTCTGGCCACACATAACCGCACCAATGCCCCACAAGACCCGCATCGTAACCCAACCGTGTCTCGTACAGTCTGAAACACGTCCAGCCAATAAAATCATACGTTGATCGGATAGTGCCGATGTTCCCCGAACCAAGCTTTTAGTTTATGGGCGTCACCTTTTATTTTAATTCATTACGTATAAAAATTAAAAGTTAGTGGTTAAAGGTTAGTTAGTAACAAACAAAACAAGAAAAAGTGATTTTAAATTAATTTAATTGTTTCATCTTGTGTATATTACGTGAGTATAACTTACGAATACATTGTAATTTTTTGTTTTAATAAGTTTCTTTTAAATTATTATTTTAAGAAATCAAATAAACTATAAATATCACAAGTTTGATGCAAACTGACCAATTAAAAATGTGTTACAGCCGACGCGGCGTGACGTACAACCATTGGTCGTTGAGGTTGGTTTACTTGTTAAAATGCGGTGCGGGGTACGTGGTCGAGCACGGGGCGGTAATATTAAACGGTACATTTCAAAACCGTGCTACGGTGCAAGCCTCGGTGTGGTTATATGTGGCAAAACCTTAAAACTGTGTTACATTATTTGTAAAGGATTATTTTACGATCAGGTGTAATTTAAAGCGTAGTATAACATACTCGTACTACTGCACATTTATTAAATATAGAACTTTTTGCACCGCATCCCCCAAATTTCACCAGGAAAATGCACAGTGGCCCGACCTTAACTTTGAGGCACATAGACGCAGGAATTTATAGTGCTCCTCTGTTTTTTTAGCTTATTCTCACAGGGATTTTAAGTTTTTTTTTATTGAAATATTTTTCGGTACCCTCAAACACTTTCACCACATACCAAAAAATCGAACTCTGTCTAAAGGTACGACGCTTAAATTTCCTGGTGTGCTTGGACTTCCAGTTCCAAAAATAACCATTGTTGAAGAATCATTTTGTTTTAAAAGTTGCGGCATAAAAAATGTTTTTGCTCGATTTGGTGTCTGAACTCTTTTAAGTTCTTCCCCTGTTTTTCCTGATAGTATAATTATGTGGCCGTTTGATTGATCTAAAAAGAAACAGTTACTGTTAAATTTACTATTTAGAAATCATTTTTAAGGTTTTTGATGATAGTATGAGTAAGTCCAATGAAATATTTTAAATAAGGAGAGCATAATTTTTGTAGTTTATGCAGTTGCCTTAATAATACCAACCTTCTAAAGAAGAATGAGAGGTAATAATGTCAGAAACATTGTCACCATTTTGATCTGGAATAAAATTTGCTACAAATACATTCATTTTTCCAGTATTACGTATCCATATTTTTTCTCCAGTTTTCGAGTTAATAACTGCAATTGTCTAAAAATAATATTATTCTAAATTTACTCAATTTCGACGTTTAAAAGAAATTGCTTACCCCATCTTCACCTACAGCTAAACAGTCATCGACGTCATCCAGATTAATATCTGCTGAACAGTGCAAACTAAATATAGTGTCATTCAGCCAGTGTCTCCATAGTATCTGACCGTTTGCCCCATTTAAAGCAATTATACCTCCTTCACAAGGTGGGGATACTTCCAGAAAAATTGGGCAAAAAATGTCTGGAGGAAATATATTATAGTTATCACCTGAAATTTAAAGGATATCTTAAAATAGCTATTCTTCAGTTAATAAATAAATTAAAAAATATTTCTTATACCTGTTCCAAATCCAAACAGAATATCTTCTATTCCATCACCATTTATATCCACAGTTCGTACTGGAGAATCTGTAGTTAGTACTGGTAAATTAACTGACCAAACGTCGGTAACCTTTAAACTAGTACAAGGTAAGTGTTTGTTGGAATTTTGGTTGGTTTTGGACCTGGATATTATCCAGTCCCTTAGTCTGTCTAAAGGAAGAGGATAAATTGATACCAGTACGACCACTAAGACAATTAAACCTAAAAAAATATAGTGTAATTATTTAGAGATTTTCTTTACTTTTATTGCTATAAATACTGTTGAACTTTAAATTATAAAACTTTTGTGTGTCTATAGAGTATTATTTATCAGGACTTCTGCGTTGAGCCAGTAATACCAGATACAATAAAAGGGTAATATTTCAGCTATGTAGCCCTTATTATCACTAGTTATAGTGATTTGCTTTGTTGATTTAAATTAGCTAAGATAACCAAATATCAATAAGCTCTCCTAAGTGTTCCGGGAGTCTAGTTATAGATTTACACTCCCCCTATTTTATACTGTACCAATTTAAAAAAATCGTACTCTTTTTCGTACTTGATTGCTTATTTAGAAACTACAGAATTAATCCAACAAACTAATGTTTTTATTTATTTTGTACGTCAAAAAAATTCAGAGGAGGGTTGTAAATGTTATAACTTGACACCAGATATATAGGGTTATCATTGATCATATACAAATACAATATTTTATACCTATTAAAACGCTTAATGACGCAAACACATAGCAGCAAGGTTTGCACCATGCCCTACAGTTTGGTTTTGGTTTGAGCCTTGTTCCTGTATCATGTTTGCCAGGCTTTCTTCTTGGGGCCATCAAAGGCCTTTTAACATTAAATTCTTCAGCGAGCTGTAAAAAGATAAAAGATGGATCACTTTTTTTAGACGTTTTTAACTTAATCATATAGTTTATTGTTTATACCATGTGGTACCTACTAATTTACCACAGCTCATGTTATAATAAACAATAGTGTAGGAACATTAAACGAGGATAGTTTTTGTTTTTCTTTTTTTCATAAAAAGGGCCATACTGTCTATGCTTAAGAAATCAAAAGGAGAAACCAGGTATTTCAACTAAAAAATAGAAAAAAGTAAAATGCCATACAAAACCCTTTTTATTATAAGGTATTAAAAAAACTATTAAGTAAGCAGGTCTATTAAATAAAGTGGTAATTTTAAGAAGTATTGTGTTAAAATAAAATTATTTTCTAAAATATTTTTTACGAGTTTAGACTATTTCAGTTATTAGATGCAGATAATCTTTTCCCCTGTTCCGTCAACGTTGGCAAACATGCAGTTTTTGCAATTCACAGCTCCTGTTAGACAAGTGTCTTCCCGGCTGAGGATTAAACCTGAGCCTCCAGGGTAAGAGATCAAAAACGCTGTTCACTACGCTACCGTGAGACAAAAATGTGCCCTAATTACAGAACAAAAGTTTAACATTATTTAATGCATGCTCATATTAGTGTTTTTAAAGCCCCTTTTAAGTAACTTCAAGTAGGAGAGAGTGGGGTAAAATAATTCCTTTGGGTTAAAATGATCCCTTAAGTTTTGGCCATACCTGTAACCAGTGGCGTTGCGTCACCAAAATTAGGCGTAGACGAAGATGTGTCCGCGAGGCCCCTTTCATGATGAAACATTTTTGAGAAGCAAAAAAAAGGCGGTCCTCACCTTTCTTGTGAGGCCCCTTAAGCGTACGCGCGTAGGCGAAGATATCCGCGAGGCCTACTGCCTGTAACGCCATCTTAACACCAATACGTGATAATGATTACCATCTTTTAATAGAGAACGTTCCAGAGTATATTTTAGTTCTAAACAAATGAGCAATAAGTGAATCTTTGTTTTTTTCATGTTTGATGTAAAGTGAGCTATAAACTTTTATGACTTTTTTCAGGCTATGTTGTGTTTATTGAAAGTTTACTTTCAAATTTTTTGTTAAGTTCAGTTAGCTGTATATTAATATAGAACGATTTTGTTGATTAGGCTTATGCTTAAAAAATAATTAACATTAAATACTCAAAACGAGGCAAAACGACAATATGGAGTGCCTATTTTTTGTAAGGAATATTATAAATGGGCAGGCAAAAAAGGCTAGATCCAATGCAGCAGCTGTTTAAAAGCGGGCCAATGTTCAGGGTGGGCAAAGAAGAAGAGATGTTTGTGTGTTACCTATGCTTTGACCTTTTTTAGTGCCATTTAAGAATAATATTGGGATTAAATATGTTCTTTTTTATATTTAAAAGTTGTTATTTTTTCGATTTTTGTGTAATTATCTTGATGGATTATTATACCCGCACCCGTGGGGTAAAATGATCAAGTATTTTTTATAAAAATAATCAAGTTTATTACAAAAATGTTTTCTGTTTTGCGTAAACAAATTATTTATGATGCCCATAACATGGACATAATATAAAAAATTATTTTAGGTACACTTCTACAATTACTTTTTTCTTGGGGGCTCATTTTTGCCCCACTCTCCCCTACGTATTGATTGTCCCCTCTCAAAAAACCCTCTTTAATAGCAAGTTTTGGTATCAATATAATAAAAACAGCAAAAATAAAAATAAATTGACAATAAAATTAAAATCATATATCTCCTTAACTGCCAACTTCTGGACTAAGTTATTGGTAATAGCTTTTCGGATACCCTGCGTATTTTAAAAATAATAAATAAGTTTGTATTTTAACGTGTTGCGTAGTTTTTGGAGAGATCTATATACCTATTATGTATTTAAAATTATAAATAATCGATATCATAAAACTTATACTTCTATTACTGAAATGAATAATAAACAATAATAAACTTAATAAGTTATATTAACCGTTTCTATTTAATTAATAATAATAGCGAAAATAAATATATAAGTTTATGAACCTTATGCTAATAGTGACGTACATAATAAAGTACTGGTAGCAAACAGTAAAATTGGAATTGAAATTCTATGCTACACATGAATATTTATAAACGAAAATTACATTAAAAATAAATGGCAGATTTTCGATTTTAAAGTAATATACCTACTGCCTCTTAATGAAGAATAAAAAGGAACCTAATACGATAAATAGCAAGTATTTTATTAATCTTATTAAATAAAATTTTTAAAATTTGCAAATAACATTTTAAATTAAATAAGGATTTAATTTAGAGCCCTATTGTAACTAAACCGTCAAAAAAGCATAACATTACATTGTATCTTCAAACCGGCTAAACTTACATGTATCAATTTTAGGTGTTCAACCAATTATAACCACGGTAATAATTGGTGACAACTTTGACGTATAATACATTGTTTAAAAGTTAACATAACCGATTGGTAAATACCGTTTTAGAATTGGTTCTTCGCCTAAAATTGATGATGGTTTCAGAGTTTGATAAACTATCCTTAAAAACAGTAGTGTAGCTAGGCGTATGGGCGTAGGAGGTGTAGAACGTCGCCTATACGGCCTCGCACCTAGGGGGCTTCGCGGCTAGGAGGCCTTGTAGTTGAAGGTATGAAATGTGAGACATAGACATTCCTATGTTATAATTTTGTGCAGAATAAACAGCAACAAGCGTGACTGAAGTAAAGAAAAGATGTAGTCTGTATTTAAAAACACCTTTTTTGTCAACGCTACGCCACTGCTTCAAAAAAACAACTACAATTTTTATTAAATAATTGTTTGTTTTGTTAAAAAATTGTGTTTTTTTATCTTTGGACAAACCACGAAGACTAAAAGCCTAAATACTAACGTACCGTGGGTGTCTTAAGCTAGGTAAGAGGGAGTTTGACTTGAATACTTGAAGATTTGGTGGGGAAGGAAAGACCTCCGCGGGCAGCAGGTTCCACATTCTAGAAACTCTAGGGATAAAAGAACGAACAAAGTGGGAAGTTCGGGGCCTGTCCAGTTGGACCGGGATGCATACGTTCGGCACCACGACTTTCTCTGTTGGGAACCGTGAGTGGAGGAACTATACTGGACAATTCTTCAGAGCAGAAGCCATGGAAGTACCTTTAAAAAAGCGATAGATCCCCCACAGCCCGACGATGGGCAAGAGAGGGAAGCCTTTCTGTAAGTGAAAGATCAGTAATGAGACGAATAGCTCTTCTTTGAATAGAATCCAGAATGCTTAGGATTGTGGGGGAAGCCATGCCCCAGATATGAGAACAATACTCCAAAGGAGGTCAAATTTGGGACACATATAAAGTGTATAAATTAGAAGGGGAAAAATACTTTTTGGCACGAAAGAGAAATACAAGCTTTTTGAAGCTGCCGTGGCTATAGATACAATGTGTTTATGCCAGTTAAGGTTACTTTCAAATGTGACGCCCACAAGATTGAAGGTGTCTTTGCTCTGTAAAACTTGGCCGCTCATAAGTAGAGGATGAGTATTTGGTGACTCTTTTTCGATATATCAAGAGCAACGATCTGGGACTCACCTAGAAACTCAAGAGACTTATTCCAGCAGTGTGATACGAAGGAAAGAAAATCTGCTGTAGATCTTTTGTGGCGAAATCCATACTGCCTGTCGTGCAAAATTTTGTGTTTTTCTAAATACTTAAGAATTTGTGAATTAATGAATTTTTGCATTACTTTACAAATAACTGAGAGAATTGAAATTGGTCTATAGTTAGATGAAAGAGATTTAGATCCTTTCTTGGGAATAGGTTGAACACGTGCAGCTTTCCAGCTCTCCGGAAAGATACCTGTGTCGTAAGAAATTCGAAAGAGCCGAGTTAAGATTGGTGCAAGTTCTGGAGCACATTTTTTAAAAACGACCGCTGGTATGCCATCCAGCCCAGACGATTTCTTGGTGTTAAGGGAAGAAAGGATACGCTTAATGTGTTTTACCTTAAAAATAATATCGGGCATTTTTTGAGGAACCGGGGTAACCGCTGGAATTGGATGATTTACGGGAGTGTCAAGGGTTGAATTGGCAGCAAATTGTTTAGCAAATAGTTCTGCCTTTCCTTTAGCGGTAGAAATAATTTCATTTTCCAAAGTTAGTGGTGGAAAAGAACTGGTACAAAAATTCCTACTTATGTTTTTTGTTATATGTTATATGTTATAATGGAAAGCGCTCTTCTCGGATTTGTTAAAAAACAAGATACATCAGTCTTAGCCACTTTTACTTACTTTGTATCCATTTTTTCCATCCCTAATAAAAACTTCATCCTCCACATCGCTTATTTCGTCTTCATCCAAAGAAATACTTTCTCTTACTTCTCCTTTTAAGTTCATCCCGGAATATGTTGCAGTTTTAATAACCATCTAAAGATAAAAAATATTTTTATTAGCTTTTGAAAAACTCTGCTCTTAAAATTACTTTCCGGCTGCCATTTTTTTAATTTCTTTATCGATATAAAAAAACTTGGTTTTGGGTGCAACAAGAAAAACTAGCTAAGTAGTAGAGAGGTTAACTTTTAGACGCAAATGGCAAGAGGTTTAAAAGGCAGATTTTTGTATCTACGCCGAAAAACATTAAGATATTATGATACTGCATGAGAGGCTAAATCTTTGTCAATTTAACCAAAATTCCTGATTTCTTAAATTGCGTTATCATCGAGGTTGGTAAAATCTGACTACAAGTAAATCGTTTATTTTAGAAGCCAATTTTGTATAAAAACCTGTCATTTCTTATACCCCTCTATGTGTTTAGTTTTATGAGGAATATAAGATTTACTGCAAAACCACTCAATAACGGTACATTTCATAATGGGTTTTTGCAGTAAATATGTTCCTTTGGTCACCCTTTATATGTTAACTTTACCAAACATGTCTTGTTGTAAAAAGTATGCTGAAACTGTCTTTGAATTTATATAACAATGTAAAGGGCAGAAAGTTAAAAAAGATAAACACATATCATTACCAAAACGTTAACGTCCTACCGATTACATTGTTTCTCGGTAGCACGGGGTATTTAGCGGAGGCCATTTATGAGAATTCACTAATTCCACTCAGTATCAAAAGAATTGCAAAAAAAAGTGAATTAGACAAAGAAGTACTTATTGATTTATTAACTGTGTTGCACACCAACTTTTTACACAAATATGCTGTACCACCGGCTTAACGTGCTTTTCGAAGCACAGTTTAAGAGGGTTAAGTAACCCAAAAACTACACAGTGGTCTACCATTGCTTGCTGTAAGGGGACATCCATTTATCACGTGATGTTTTTTTAACGAATTTGTAACCCCTTCCCATCTCCCCCTAGTAATACTTGGTGAGATTTTAAACTACCCCCCCAACCCCTATCACGTGTATTTTTTTGATGCAAAATGTATTATTATTATTATTATTATTGTTATTATTTTTACGATATTATCTTTAAATAAAGTAAGTATAATCTAATTTGATTCTAGAAAATATGGAACCGTTATAAAAAATATTCAGATAGACATTAAATTCGCAAGCTTTTCGGAGATTTCACGAAAAAAATAAACGCAATATTTTTACTACACCCTCCCACCCCCTGGTGATGTTAAGTGATTTTTTTGTGAGCCTGCCCCCCTCACACGTTTAAGCCACACGTGATTAATGGACGACCCCTAAGGTAAGGAGCGATTACAATTTTCTATGTATGTTGCCGGGGTTGAACCCGTGTTGTTTAGGTAAAAGGCTGGTTCGCTATTTTTAGTGAAGATTTTAATATTGTTTCCCTTTTTTCTTGTATGGGATATTAATTAAGTGGCAATATTTACACCTCATAATTTATGGAAGTTTCTATACAGGGCCAGATTTAAGGAGGGGCAGGCGGGGCAACTGCCCCGGGGCCTCCACAATGAGGGAAAGGTACATATTTTATGCATGAGTACGTTTTTTTGCTCTTTAAGTTTTTCTGTATACAAAATTCCATAACGTATTTATTAATGAGGACTTTTTGCTCTTCAATATTTCTTGGTACAAAATGTCATTCACTTTTACTTTGAGGGGGCCCCCACAGACTCATTGCCCCAGGGCCCCCACACCTCTAAATCCGGCCCTGCTACTATGATTTTGTAGTTAAAGTGTAGTAAAGTAAAGTAAAAATAAATTACCATATTGCAGCAAAGAAAGACATTTTGAAACAAATTATAGCCCTAAACAATATGCCGCATTGAATGCCCGGTTTTTGCTTAGCATGGTTTAAAAAATTCTGTATAAACTTAAAAATGTTGGTATTGCTGTTGCTAAATTCAAAAATAATTATTGTTTGATATGTTTGGTGTGATTAATTTTTTTGTTTAATTTTATTAGTAGGTATACGTTATATTTATTTACTCACTTACCTCTGCCAAAACAAATATTTGCCAAGGTCTCCAGATATCTCAAACAAATCTGGTATACAAACAATATGCTGTTTGAAAATTGTACTATTTTAAAGAAGTGTATTTATTTAAATAACTTTTTCTAAACCGCAACTAGTGTTTTTTTTTATTCACTTGAGCTAACACTAAATTTAAATATTGTGAAACCGTTATTTATTAGTTTTTTTTAATTAAATATATTTTCTCTTACAATGCTACGTATGAAAACATATGTTTCATTCTTGTAGCCCTGCGCGATTTTCCGGGAATACTGCCGCTCAAACTCGGCGTTATTGATTTCCATGCCACTTAATGTTTTATTTGCGTTCTATATCGTCGTTGTAAGAAATATTTATATTTATTCAAGATAATAATTATTGGCGACAATCTGATTTATATAGAGTTAAAAAAATCGATACTTATCTAGGAGTGTTCTAAATATTACAGCAAAAACTATTAGAAAATCTCAAAGTCAAACATATCCTCAACCTTTACTCAGACGATGGGCGGAGTCATTCTTGGTTACCGGTGTGAAATACAACGCTCTATCGTTGTTTAATTATACAAATATTTTTAAATAAACAATTATTGTTAAACAAGAAAATACAAGTTTTACTTCTTTAGCAAAAGACTTACAGGAATTCTCTACATTTTAGTGCATTTATCGAAGCATCTTACTTAATGTATTTCTTTAGCAAAAAATATCCTTGGAGTGTAGGATATCGATTTAAAATATTGGGCGAATTTGGGAATACTCAGCCGCTTAGCCGCTGGGTAAGCGGAGTGACAAAACTGCTTACCTAGCGGTAAGCGGCTGAGTACTCCAAAATGCTCACATTTGCTGTATTCCTTTTATGCTTCAGAACCGCCCAGAACAACACCATAAGTGTTCCTTTTACAACTTTTTGACATTTTTTCATGTTGTAGAACCGTTCTTGACACTATTGACAGTTCAGAGATCGGTTCAAAACGGTTCTACAAGGTAAAAGGAATACACTAATTTTTAGACTATTAAAACAAGCAATGACAGACGCAGAGAGTAGTTGGTTGGGTCAACGCCGGAAAACACCAAGTGATTTATTAAACTGTAGGTCTCATTTAGACATTGTCGTTGCTAAAATACAAAGTTTTACTTTTATTGGTTTTTGAAAAGTTTCTATAATTATGAGAAATTCGGTAATTTTATGTTATATATAAAAAAATTAAACCGTCCAAAGCATCAGTCAAAACTAATAATAAAATATTTTTATAATTGCTATTAGGTATACCTTTTATGTCATATCATCAGATGGAAATATGCAAATTATTTCATTTAAATTTATGGTTAAACAACTCCCAGCATAACATATTAGCTACTTCTTTTTCCAGTGTTCAGTGTTTAACCAGATTGTCACCGTCTTTAAATACTAAGTGTAAAATAAATACTTCACCCAATGTACCCCTATAGGTTGGTTCCACTGATCTCGATGGATTGCCAATGTTATTACCTGCGCGAAACAAAGGTTACTTTTCATGGGCGAAAAAATGTATTTGTGCGCTTGGATATCACTCATCCCCGAGGTTTGACGCGTTGGCGCCTAACAGACTATCCGCATTATCGGAAATAATTTACGACGCCTTGTCTGGGTTTCCCGTTCGGAGTACGGTAGCTACTGAGCGTCACGGTCAGAGCGCGGCGGAAGAGCACGGTGTGCCGGTGTTGTATTCTCCCAGTGCGGATGTTCGTCCACCCTCGATTCGGTTTACTGCGCGAGGTCGTAAAAATCCAAAAATGCTTCTTGCCACTGCGGATCTAAATGTGGGTTATCTATGGTTGGTTCAGAAAAAAATTCAATCAAAAAGATTTAACCACAGTAAAAATAATCTATTTTTTACGACTTGTGATGGTATGGATGTTATGTAGCTTGAAGTGCAATTTAGGACAATGTTTGTAGAAAAAGAGTGCTATTTTGAGCCCAAAAATATGCCATTTAGGTAATTTTAATACATTTTAAAACGCCCAGTATATTTGTCTAGCAAAGCAAGATGTCTCTCCAGTTTTTAAATTTTTCGAAATAAAATTATAATTCAATGTTTTTAAGGCTTCACCCTGTATATTTTTATCATAGCTAGATATAATCTTGTGTGTTGAATATTCATACGTAGGTAAAGAAAAGGGATAGGCAAAATATTATGTTTCCTTATTTTTTATTTTTTTCTATAGTTTAGTTTACTATTTAGCAGAAAAAATAAAAAAATAATATAAACAATTATATTTTTTTCTACAAAATGTTTTTTAAGGTAGAGTACCTACTAACAGTCAGTTTATTTTATTATTTAAGAGCCTCCTTTCAAAGTGCACAATTTTTATCAATCCTATTTAATACAAAAATGATATAAATGTCCAAATATTCTTGTTTTTTGGCGCTGAATTTAAATAAATCACTTTTTACGCCATGACATGACAGAAAATAAGGAGTTACATAAAATTTGTAGGTTTTTTATTCATTTTTTATATTTTTTAGTGTAAAATAAATCGTTGCTAAAATAAACATTATATTTGCAACAATTGTTTTTATCACCTCAAAACTGGCGGATGCGCGAGGAAATAGTGGTTCCTGCTACGTCGATGATAATAATGACCTGTTTATTCGCTTGGGGATATTGGTTCAAGATTTCCTTATTTTTTGATAGTCAACAATCAGGGCCGTGCCTAGCGGGTGGTGCAAGGCACCAGGGCGCAACGAGGTAGGGGCGGAAAAATGTGGAATAAAGGGCGGACGGCAGGAGGAAACTTTTGAAAATTCGTAAAAGAGGGCAATTGAGAAGTGTTCTTTGCTCTTCTAAATATTTTTTAAACCCCAAATTAAATTTTGTTCCAGGGGGCAAATAATTTTTTGCACCACGGCGCCGGATACCCTAGAAACGGCCCTGTTAACAATGGCCTAAATCCAGACTATTAACATATAAGGGGTATCTTAAATAAAGTATGAAGTAGTTTATCTAAACGGGAATTAAAAGGGAAATACATTGGTATTTTATATTTTTCCTATAATTAACTTAAAATAATTGTAACAGAACATTAAAAACTTTATTTATAAAGAAAATACAAAAACTATTAGGTATATAAAGCGCATTTATGTGTTTTCTCTCCTGTTAAAAATTTGCCAAAATTTGAAGAGTTAAATTATTATACACCATTTTGTTAAACAAAGGTACTGATACAATGCAATCAATTTTTAAAAATGTAATTTAATAAATACCGTATTATATTTTTAGATTCAAAAACCTACGTTATGTGCAAAAAATAAAATTAATTTAAAATAATTCTCAGGACCGGTAAGATTTTGTTATTTTCGCACCGCACGGCACTGTTATATTTAAAATCAACGCAAGCGCAAATCACTTGTTATCCTCTGTCCTTGTCGACCTTTTACGAAATGAAATATTTTTCATCTTCTTTCTCCTTCCACTGTGTCGGCGCGAGTTCATTCAACATTTGACAGGTTGTGGTTGTATTGGATATTTTACAAGGATCTAGGTACACCGTACGATTATCGACTGGAAAATATTGCTACTGCGCATTAGTCGTATTTTAGTAATTTCATGTTGTACTTAACCTAACATTTCACTCATTTCAGTTTTTATTGTGCGTCTATCAGTATTCTGTGGTTTTTATTTTTCAATACTCATTTCACATTTCACGGATTATTTTTATTATGACTTGCACTTCATATTAATAATTATATTAACATTATAAGTTACCTAAGTAGGTTTTGTTTTTAGTTTTATATTTTATTTTTTTATAAAAAACAAGAGGCTTATTTAATGACATATTTTATTACATAATTTCAATAACTTCTAGGAAGGTAATAATTACGGTAACCTCTCTATAAAAAAAAATTAATATTAAATAAAATATGTTTATTCGCACACAGAAAAGGAATACTAATTCATCATCCACTTTTTTTTTTCATATCTTTCACGTTTGTTTTTTTGTCCTACATTCATACTGTATGTAAGTTAGGTTCGTATATTAATATAATAATATTATTTATTTATTTATTAAGTATACGGGATTCCCATTTTTACAATGACTATTACAATTATTGAAAAAATAACTACAAAATTAAATTAAGCTACAATTAGATAACTAACTATATACTTATATTACTTGATGCTTGGTGCATAACTAAATTAATTTGTTTTATTTCTATTAAACCTTCACCATATCGTCAAGAAATTTATATTTCACGACTTGGCAAGAAAACATGTTTCACGACACGCGGGACGAATGCGCAGCCGCAATATTTTCCAGTCGATAATCGTACGGTGTACCTAGATCCTTGTGATATTTTGAAGAGTAGGTTGAAAGAAGCAGTAATAAAATGTATGTGATCAAACTGATCAAACGTATGATCACGAACCTGTTTACATGGGATTGACCGAGGCTCGACGAACTCGTTAGTGTTTATCGATAATTAAATTAAAAAAATGTAACTCGGTTGTCGCGAAAAAAACATTGTGGTGTAGCGATTCCTATACAGTTTTCCTTGTAATGTTATTCTTCGTTCGTGCGGTGGTTTTCCTGTCCGATAATTTTTTGCGTAAGTTAGATCAAAAGGTATCGAAATTCAAGTAGGTCATTTAATACAATACAACAAATACCAAATACCCAAATGAATAGGAAACATGTAAACAGTGACATGGACTCTGGTCTGGGAAGTGACGAGGACCGCAGGGGCTCTAGAACTAAAGAGGAAAAACAGCTTCATAACCAGCAGCTTTTGAGTGGGTGTTTTATAGACGCTGCCTCGTTGTCGGATGAGGCTGAGGTAGTTGACCAAAGAAGAAACGATGAAAGGCGACAGGGAGCTCTTATATTTCAGTCCTCAATTCCCCAGTTCTCGATGCTTCAGATGTCCAGTTCCAGTGAGGAACGAGAACTATTTAATACTCCTCGAAGTGTGGCTAACTTTCCTGAAACTTCTACTCCCTTTAACTCCATTGTACAACTCGATGGAAGGGAAGAACAAGAACATAATCGAAGTAAGTCCCCAATGGGGTTTTATGTTGATTTAAGCCAAGTGCCTGATACCCCCAAGACCCCTCCATCTACGTCCTCCAAAAAAATATATTTTCAATGGTTATTGACTTTGAAGGACCAAAAAAGACAAACCGATTAAGCTTAGTTCCTCATATACATCTCACAAAAAGTCCAAACCTAAACCAACACTTCTGACCAAATGTAATGGTAGTGGAAGTCTTTCATCTAGTGTTAGTTCTGTAAATTCTATGTGTATGGCCAGTACCAGTCGACAAAGCGAAGAACAAGAACCTAAGATTAACGGAATTCATCAAGATCTGTCAAGCATAGCCGTTCTAAGTGCTTCACTTGTGAAAAACCTTTCAATATCCTCGAAATCCTCAAGCGATGAGTCAAGTGACAAAAATATTATTGAAAAAGTGAGGAAGAACCTTTAGGTGAATCCATAATATTAACTAACTGTGAAGATGATGATGAATCTCCAAGAAACTTGGAAGAAAATGAAAAAGATGCATTTATTGTCCCTACGAGAGAAGTAGCCTCAATAGAAAATATTCAAGATAGTAATAAAGTTCAAGTTCACTTAGATGATGTAAATTCTAATGAGACAACACAGGTGAGTCAGAAATAATAGTTCTTTTGTGTATAATTATGTATATTTTAAATGTGTTATCCATTTTTGGAATAATTAATGAGAAACTGTCGTCAAAACAATTTATTTGACATTCTGTGTGGGCAAACATGTATAAATTTGATTTATATGTGCATAGTTAATCTAATTTTCATTTCAGTCTTGTCAGAATTTAAATTGGTCTATTTAAATATGTATGTTTTGGTTATTGTTTTTGTTTTTTCTAATAAATTAAATTTAATAATTATTAATACTTAATCTTATCAAATTTTAAGTACTGTAAGTATAACTAGGGGAATTTTTTTACTTATTAGAAATGGATATGTATTTACTTACCTCAGTACTTATATTACTGCTGGACAAAGCCTTTTTTGAACTGAAGCGAATATGAATTTTGCGTCCCCACTTAAATGTGGGAAAAACAGACAGTATTCACGTTAATCTGCTGATTTGACGCCTTTTCATCCACAAAAAATAGTCCAAATGAAAAGTGAAGAGCAGAAAAAAAAGGTCCTCGTATTTTGCGCTCCATTTTCCCAGCGCTGAAGCGGTCGCTTCACGGCTTCAAGCCTAATCCGGCACTGAATTACATACCTATAGACAGACATATGGAGGGTATTAATTTAAAAACATTAAATGCAAATATTTTAAAAAATAGGATAATTGAAGATTTGCAATTTAACAGATATATATCATACAAGTAGGGGAAACTACTGTGATGAGTCATCCCTTAGGTTTCCCATACTGCAACTTATGAACGCATTTGTAATTTCCCAAATCAAAGGCTTTGTTGATCTGTAGGTACTCATCATCTACACAGGAATTTTTTATTTACTTAATACAGAAGATAAAAAAATTCATTTTGGTAAAAACATCCTGTCATTTATTAAAATTCTATATAATTCGATTAGTTGCTCAAAATGCAATCCTTTTAAGATAAGGTTTTTATTTAAGTATTTATTTATTTATTCATAAATATTCAAACTCTACCGCTCTACATTCATCAATTTACAAAAAAACTGCTCAAAAGAGAATCCAAGTACAGAGCAGGTACAATTTTTATACATATGTATATACATAATAAGATAATACAATAAAAACAATACAATAAAACTACAAAAAATGTACAAGTTTCTAATACAAAAAACAGTAAACAGTAAAAGAAAGTGAACATACTTCCAAACTAATTTTCCAGAACCTGGCTAAGAATAGTTCTAAACGAGTCAAGGCTTACAAAAATGATATCGCAATGAGCCTGGATTTCAATATAACCAGCGCACAATACAGTGGTGAATTTAGGTTATTCCTTGCAACCTTCTGCTGATAAAAGGTGTTGGAACATCTAGTAGGATATGGAGGCACATGCAACGGAATAAGTGACAAAAGTGCTGGATCATCAATTTCATTATGCAAAATCTTGTACAGATAAAAACAAGCATGCACATTTCTTCTTTTGATGTTTATTTAGGGCATTTTGTAGTTGTTCCGTATCTTGGTCATCTCGAATTTCAGCATATATCTTTAGATCGTCTGCGAACAGCAGACATGGTACCTTAGTAACTTTTAAACATTAAAAATAGAAGAGGACCAAGATTTGACCCCTGCGGAATGCCAGATATAGCATAATAAGGTCTTAAATGATGGCCCCTAACACATACAAGTTGAGTCCTATTGTGTAAATATGATCTAAAAAAGTTAACAGTGGAGTCATGAAATCCAAACTCATCCCGAAGCTTGCTTAATAATATGGTACGTGGCACCCTATCAAACGCCTTCGCAAAGTCTGTAAATTACGTCTACTTGTCCACGTCGGTTTAACACTTCCGAAATAAATTGTGTAATATTTACCAAATTACTAGTTGTGCCTCGTTTTTCAAAAAAAACATGTTGTAAGCTAGTTATATTTGCTGAGACAGGTCTGTAAAGTTGTTTATATATTACTGTTTCAAACACCTTAGCAGGTGATGGAAGAATTCTTATAGGCCTATAATTTTTGACAAATTTTTTATCACCTTTTTAAAGCCAAGCACACCTTTACTTCTTTCCATTTATCGGGAAAAGTTCCAGTTTCAATACATACGTGTTTTGCTCTTGT
This sequence comes from Listronotus bonariensis, assembly GCA_014170235.1. Taxonomy (NCBI): domain Eukaryota; kingdom Metazoa; phylum Arthropoda; class Insecta; order Coleoptera; family Curculionidae; genus Listronotus; species Listronotus bonariensis. The sequence continues at coordinate 145,736 of JACEGR010000933.1, read as the reverse complement.
GAATTAATTCCACAGTTTCGAATTTTAAAATTGAAAAAGAATGTTTTTATGATGACATGCTCAGTTTTGTGCCCAGTAAATTAAAAACACACAGAATACCATTAAATGTTGGTGCTAGCAAAAAAAGATCTCTTCATTATTAAATAACAAAAATCATCAGCAAAAATCTGCAGCAGATGTATAACTATTGCTCAATGCTACCTTTAATTTAAGGTAATACAAAAAGGGTTAAAGTTTTGAAGTTTTAATGTTGGGGTATGGGGAATCTACATAGGGGTGATTCACCCCTCAATTGAAGTATAGTCAATTTAGTTCTCTTTAATTGTGTAACAACACCCTGTACATGATTTGGAAAAATTGTATTTACAATAAAATTAATAGGAATGAGTCAGTAACGCAGATAATAAATCAATTAAACCAACTAATCTAAATTTGATAATGATAACTAATAAATATTTAAGTAGATAAGTAAGCTCCCATTAAAAAACATTTATTATATGGAGTAAAGACTTATCAACCCAGAATAATCAACCATATTTAGGTGAAAAAATACCAAAAAACATTTTTTACGTAAATTTGGCAATGGTGTAAATAACTTATTTGCATCTAAAAGTAAATAATTTCAAATTCACAACAAGTAAAAGGATGGAGGCAGAGATGTTTAAGTGTTTATTAAATAAAAGAGTGGATCCTCGAGTGTGTCTTTTTCAGGCCTACTTTTACATGCCTGTTTCTTCTGAAGTTTCTTCCTTTGCCCTTTCTAGAACCATTTTATGCCCGCCACACGTATTATGGGTGATCTGCACAGCACAAGATTGCCTGTGCAATTATACCTGGTCAGGTTAACAGCACGTCTTGGTGTGTGTGGGTTGATCTAGTTTGTCATGTGTCATCTACAGCCTTCTTACCGTGTCACTAAAAAAATAGATTTTAGGTACAGGAAGTCCTGATCAGATTTGAAAAATTTCAGGAGAAATATAAAAGTTTTATTGTGGTTTAAAACATGCACTATTGTTATTTTTTTACGAGAAGCGTATAATTGTAATGTTTTTTTAATATGGGGATTGCTTCCATTTAATAGCTCGTAATACCCTCTTGGACAAAAAAACAGACAAACAAAATGTGGTTCACATTTAATCTTAAATTACTATTTGGTTTTATGACGGTTTGGGCTATCTTTTCGTCCAGTTTTGGCTCCTTTTATCCAGATTATTATTAATTATGGAGATTGAAAAAAGTTTTAAAAAATTAGGTGTTATACAGAGACGCATATACAGAAATGAGCCAAATGTTGCATTGTGACCCAAATTTTCGAACACCCTGTGGAATAAAATACCGTCACAACTTTTCACTAGTGTTTAGATGCCCCATGTTACCTTAACATTTTTGTTTTTTATTTACAGCGTGTCTTCGGAAGTTCTTACCAAATGGGAAACTTTAATTATTAAGTTTACAAAAAAAAAGAGTCTTCTCTTAAAAAGCCCTGCTTGATGAGAAAATACATTTCCACAAAAATATTTGAAGGTATGGCTTAAAAATCTCTTCTTTCCAAATTAAAATAAAGGTTATTTCCTAACTACAGTACCAAACTTTCAAGGGTGATTTAATATGATATTTTTGAAGAAAGTTCTTATAAACATATGTTCGGAGTTGCTTCGTTTCTAAGATACAGGGCGTTAGTCTGTTTTTTTTTATCTTAAATACAAAGTGAGATACAAAAAATTGTACTACACTAAGTTTTATAGTTTTAGTTGCTTCATAGGGAAAACATATAAAAACTACATAAAAAGCCAGTGGTGTACAGTGGCACAACAGCAAATATTAATAAGAGAAATGTACCCCACTGGATTTTTGGATGTAGTTTTTATATTTTTTCCCATAAAGCAATCAAAAATATATCTTTTAGTGTAGAACAATTTTTTGTAGCTGGTTCGTATTTAAGATATTAAAAAAACAGACTTTTAAAAAATAATTAAAGCCCTGTATCCCAGAAACAAAGGTTTATTCTTCATAAAATAACATAACAAACCACTCTTTAAAGTTTGGTACCGTAGTCAGAAAATAACCTTTATTTTAACTTGGAAACAAGTCATTTTTAAGCCACCCTGTAAATCCAACCATCAAATATTTTTGTAGAAATGTATTTTCTCATCAAGCAGGACATTTTATGAAGATACTTTTTTCGTAAAGTTAATAATTAAAAAGTTTCCCATTTGGTAAGAACTTCCGAGGACACCCTGTATATCAGTATCTCCATTCTAAAAGGAAATACATTTTTTAAAGAAAAAAATCTATTTTAATTATGATGCTCCGCTCCTGATATACGCTATATTGGAGAAACTTAAGATTTGGATGATAATATTTTCAAAACTAATAAGGATAAATGTATCAAATGTAGTATTTTTACGGTCTTTGCAAGATCCTTTTACTGGTGATATAAAATACAGACAGTTTTTTAATCGTACTTTTGTCGTACCCTGTATAAATTAAGCGATAGCAAAAATCTGGTTACCGATTTGGAAAATACGAAACTTAATAAACTAATATTTTTATTTATTTTGTATCATAATTATTAAAAATTATAAGGGAATTGTAAAATTATTACTTTAAACCTGGTAAACACATTTCATTGGCTTTAAATGTTTTATTTTTTCTTTTAAAATAAAGATATTAATATGAATAAAAAAGAAATGTTAAGAAGAGTTAAGGCCTTAAAATCAAATGTGGTGCCAAAAATAGTAACCTTAAATTACTCCACAGTGTGTTCAAAAATTTAAGTCAAAAGGCAACATTTGGTCTTTCCCTGTACAGGGTGTTCTAAAATTATTGCACCAAATTTTAATGGCATACTTTACGTTAAAAATAAGCCCAAGTTATAAACATTTGTCCAGAAACCGAGCCGAAAACGCTTTCTTTCTGATATATAGGGTGTTGAAGAAAAAAAAATATCATAATTTTCAAACCACTCTAAATATTTAACTGATATTTGGTAAATTGATTTAATTAAAGCAGCAAAACACATTTTTTGATGCAAAATATATAAACAATACCAGAGGCGTCCATATTATATTTGTATGGACTATTTTTTAAGAAAATAAATGGGGCGCCACTGCTTTTTCATAAAATAAATATTATTTTTAAAATTCCCATTGAATTTGGACAAATTTGATCTCCTGACGTTTTCACGAACGATGCACTGATTTCAAAGAAATAAATAACAACCACTTTAATGCATGAGAATTTGCCAAAATTATGACAAAAATTAAAAACCTAAAATCTCAAATAATTTTTGTGAAGTTTTTTTAACAAATTTGTCATGCATCAGAGTGGTTTTAATTTTTTTCTTAGAAAACAATTGATCGTTCGGGAAAAGTCAGATCAAATTGGTTCCAAATTCAATGGGGATTTTATTTACAAAAAAATGTCTCTTAAAAAATAGTCCATACAAATATGATACGGACGCCAATGCTAATTTTTTTATATTTAACATAGAAAAATGTCTTTTGCTACTTTAAAGTAATGTACCAAATACCAATTAAATATCTAGAGTGCTTTGAGGCGTTTTTTCGTGTTAATACGGTTCAAAACATTTGAATACCTATCTCTATCTAACTCTCATATTTATATTGTCATTTCAAATGCGTTTTAAACCAGTCCGATGAATACGGTTCACACGAAAAAATGACTTTGATAATTATGATTTAAAAATTATTTTTTTCCTAGAACTTTAACACCCTGTATCTACAAAAAGAAGCATTTCCGGACATATGTTTATATAGGAAACTAGGGCTTATTTTTGACGCAGAATATGCCACTAAAATTTAGTGCATTAATTTCGGAACTGCACCAACTTCCTTAAAACTTTTTTCAATCTCGTTATTAGAGAATAATCGCAATGAAAAGAGCTACAACTCGATCAAAAGTTAATTAAAATCCGAAAAAAAACCCAGAAATAATTGAAGATTAAATTTAGGAAACCTTTTTTTTTCTTCAGGATTGTAGATATTATAAATCATAGTAAACACCATTGTTCGTGTTTAGTATTTGGCAAAAATAGAAGTCAGGTGCATTTTATAGACAAGAAATCCTTCAATTTTTTTTTCGCAAAATTCTTTTTAAAGGTCCAAGTTAATTATTATCCATTAGTTCGATAAAAAACGCAGTCAATAGTACATATCTAATTTCAGCTTGTTTAAAAGGTTTCCTTAGATAGGAAATGTTTTTTTTCGTAATTTGACTCTCATTACAACCATGTAATTAATTAAATACAGGGCGAGACAATGTATCAATTACAATTTTTAAAGTATTAACTATAAACTTTTTCCAAGGTTCCGTAAAACTGTATATTATACAGAAATATTTTTTTTAATATCTTTAAAACATCTTTAAAACCAAGGCTAACCAGAACTAACCAGAACTAACCAAAACTGTTTTAAATTATGGTCAAATTGACTCAAATGAAAACCCAATTTTTTTGGTAAAAATCTTAATCTAAGAAAATTCAGTTTTACATATATAACAGTACTATCAAATTAAGGGTCAAAAGTCATTATCATGGCATTTGGAGATCAATAATCTGGTTAGTAACTTTAACTTAAAAGTAAGCAATAGGGTGAAAAAGTTTAAATTTAAACTTTTTATAAAATTATACAGGATATCTTAGGTCAATATAAAACCTTTAAATTTGTACCAGTATCACTCTGTAACATTAACAATAATAAATTGTGATAGCTACATGTAATTAATTATAACAAATCGCCAATGACTTTAAAAATAATTAAGCAAAACAAAAAGTAAAAAGCAATATTAATAGAGATTACTCATTTAGAACCTCGTTTCAGTTTTTTTCTCCTTTTACTCATAAATTGTGGCTTTATTGTAGTTTTAAATTTCTTAGGAAGCAAGGTGTAAGTTGCATCAAATTATAGATTAAATTCACTATCTAAAAACCTTTATAAAATGTTCAAATTTATACCAGTAACACCCTGTAACATTAACAATAATTAATTGTGATAGCTGCATGTAATTAATTATAAAAAATCACCGATGACTTTAAAAATATTTAAACAAAACATAACAAGTAAACAGCAATATTAATAGAGATTACTCATTTAGAACCTCGTTTCAGTTTTTTTCTCCTTTTACTCATAAATTGTGGCTTTATTGTAGTTTTAAATTTCTGTGGAAGAATATGTGTAAGTAGCATCAAATTATAGAATAAATTCACTATCTAAAAACCTTTATAAAATCTTCAAATTTATACCAGTATCACCCTGTAACATTAACAATAATAAATTGTGATAGCTTCATGTAATTAATTATAACAAATCGCCAATGACTTTGAAAATATTTAAGCAAAACATAAAAAGTAAAAAGCAATATTAATAGAGATTACTCATATAGAACCTCGTTTCCAGTTTTTTCTCATTTTATACTCATAAATTGTGGCTTTATTGTAGTTTTAAATTTCTTCAGCAGAATACGTTTTAACGGCTTTGAATTATAAATAAATGTGTGGTTCTCGATGGTGGTGCTTATCTGTTATACGAAACAAAAGGAATATAATATTTATTATTTTAATATAGGTGTTAGTGTGCGTGAGGTGAATTAAAAACGGTGTTTAATATTTTGTTTGAGATTTGTTTTCCAAATGCATCTTGTGTTTGCTTATGCTGTTTTATTGTTATATTGTTAAGTCGTGTACGTAGTCGGATTTTTGTGTTGTGCTTGTCACTTTATGGAAATATCCATTAATGTATTATGGTAAGTCATCGTCAAGAGGTTGACAGAAGACACGCCTATCTATAGGTTGATGCACAGTTATGTTTTTAGTTGTAAAGTAAACAATAGGAAAATACGTAAACCTAGTCAGGTACCTCTTTTAATCTAGGCATTAGCGCTTTAAAGAGATTTGCCGTTTTTCTGCATAATATAGCCATGACAAGTGCATGTTGCAAGTTTTGTATATAATTTTCAATTTCCTTATTATTCTTGATATTATACTATACAATAAAATAGCTAATTGTTTTTTTATTTTTTTTTAATTACTGAAGAAAATGGTTTGATTTGATACAAAAAGATACGACATATAGTCGATTGAAATGTTTTATTTTTACAGCCTTACCGTGCATTTTTTAGAGGACGCCATTTTATTTTTTAGTTATTAAGGAGGGTCAAAGGAAAATTAAATTTAAGTTTATGGTAGTAAGTTGTTCTATAACTTTTTATCGTTTGATAAGAGATAGGGTACAATAAACAAAAAAGATTAAGAAATAAGTGAATTAAGGTTTTTATTGGAATTATTGAAGTTCTTTATTGCAGTAAGTCAATCTCTGTGGCACTTCCGGTAGAACCGGAAATTGTATTTTTACGGTGTTAGGATATAAAGTTTATTAAATATGTGTAAACAATCGCATAAGCCCCTATTAGTCATGATTTGTTTTTTAACAAGTCAATAAAAATGGCGGTTAATATGACCTTTTTCTTTCAAACCCCATTTTCTCAAAAACTAAAAAAATGGGTTTTGGATCATTTCAGTTAAAAAATAACAAAGGTATAGGCATTTAAAATGTGGACAAGTTCGATTGGTCAAACTGTACTAGTAAAATTCCTCTCCTAAATGAGAAAACACAACATTTCTTGTTTATTTTAGATACTCAAAGATTTATCGTAATTTGCGTACACAATAAATAATGAGCTTATAATAAAGGGGCATGCACACGGTAAGACGGTGTGCATGCCCCTTACATGAGCGCTGTAATGCGCATTAGCCAAATGTGAATTTGAATAAATCCCATGTGTAAAGACTCCTAAATAGTTTTGGTTGGTTAGTTCTGGTTTTTTATTTCCTAATTAAACCCAAGACTAATACACACTTTTTAAATCCACTTAAAAATTATATTTCCACCTTTAAGGTACCAAACGATAAGAAATTATTACAAATTTTTGCCGAGGTGTCCAAACCAGAAATAAAGGGTCAGGTCAGGTAAAATTTTATTAGGTGCTGAAACGAGAATTCTCCAAACGGGAATAAACCGTTAAGACATGCATACGAATCTACCTGAACGCAAAGGATCTCGCGAATAAGTTTTATCGTGTGTATACTGAACTGATTGCGCGTTTTCAGGAAAATGACAGTATCAATCTAAAACGGCCCATAGACTATGCAACTTGTACAACAGGTTGTATAGACAGTATAACAGACAATCGGTTTAACAAGATGCATAGACTTTTGGCGTCAGACAATTCCATTAGGTTGTATAACAAACTTGCATAGTCTGTGCACCGTTTTAGTCGCAGACTTGCCTCTTCAGGTAGGCTCGAAGGCATATTTAATCGTGTGTATGCCCATTAAAATTGGTAAATATAAATAAAGATTCGGTTAATTTCTCAATAAATGGAAATTATCAGATTACTTGGCATAATCATGGCATGGAAGATAGTGATTAATGGTCACTTAAGTCAAAGATTATTTTTAAAACCCCGAGGAAATAAGTAATTTGTTGCTCGTAAGGAATTTCTTGAAAGTCTATCGGTTTCTTTTAGAGATATATACATTCAGTAATGAAGTTTTTTCACTAATTTCACTGTACCTTTTAAGGTTTTGTTTAATTGCTTGCTCATCTAGGTGTAAGTGAAAATGTATAATTTATTTATTGACGGTGTTATCCGTTTCTTGGGGTATTAAGTTAATAGAAAATAGCATTTTTAAACCTACATGATTTTATAAGCATTTGAATGTTGTTTGATCAAGACTGCTTTATTTAATGGTTTTTACAGTTTTGTTTATACGGGGTAGACCAAATTTTTAGTTTAAGGTCCAAAAGATGTCAGGCTTTATTTTCTGATGTATACAAATAATATTAAAATATGCTACTCAAATTTGAATTGGATACTAAACTGGTATGTGTTTTTTCTTTTAAAAATAAGGCTAAGATTATGGTATTTAGGATATTTACATAATAAAAATCCTACTTTTATCTTAGAAACAAAGCAAATCCGGACATAGGCACATAGGAACTGTTTTTCATAAAACGATATAAGGAATCACATCATTTCAATCAATTTTTGTGTGAAAAATTCCTATTTTCCATTGTTTTAACAATGTTCCCGTAATCCCCATCGTATACTTTTTTAAAAATTCCATTTTTTTTCTTTAAACCTGGATTTAAAAATGGTCCCAACCTAAAACGAATTTAATTTTGATTTTCTTGAATTATGAATTAAAATTTAATTTTAATTAATAGGTTAAATCATGGTAAAGAAGAGAGCAGTCTTTTCTTACGGACCTTCTTATAAAGCAAGAAAGTCTCTTTAAATAAACGTGTTGGTATGAATGTGGAAGACAATGATTCAGTAGTAAAAGAAGAATTTCGGACTTCCATTGTCTTTATTAATTTATTCACACAACGTTTCGGGCAGTACTATCTCTGCCCGTTCTCAAGTGTAAACATGTGCAGCTAATGCCAATGCTTTTTGGCATTGGCATTTGCTGCTATCAGTCTGATAATGTTATTGAGAGCTTGGTGAATACGACCGTAAGATCACGTAACAAAAAATACAATCAATTGTTTATAACAAAAAGAAATAATTATTAATGTAACGGTCATGATTTATTGATCGCATTGTAGGTCAGTATTATAAAAAAAATAAAACCTGACGTGATATTACGTTGGAATGGGGATTCCAACAATGAGTTCGTTGAATTTATCATGTTTTTAGTGTGAAATAAAGAAAATAAATGCATAATTAATATTAAGGTGAGATTCGCATCAGTTGCGAAAGTGAATGTCGACTCTTAAAAATGATGGGAGCACTTTTAAATAAATTATATTTACAAGAATGATTTTTCGGTTAGAACTGTTAGTCCGAGAGCTGGTAAGCATTTTTGAGCAGGTATTTGAGGCACAATGAAAATCATCCACAATGTTTAATGTTATTTAAATATAGAAACGCAGGGAAAATGTTTATGTTGTACACAGGGTGCGCATGTGCGCAAATACTAAAAAATGTGATTTTTTCCTAGAATCAACTACTTTTATTTTTCATTTTTAAGCAAAATATTATTTATAAAATTAATTTAGAATAGCATTAAAAATACATTTATTTATTTTACGAGGTTCAAAAAGTTTCCCTTGAAACTGCTTAAATTAATTACTTTAATTTTTTTTAAATAAAATGACCTAAAAACTCGCATAATTTGCTTTTTAGATATCTGCTTTCTCCAAATTTCTACATAACACAATTATTAAATAAAAAAATTAATTTATTTAACTAAAAAAACAATAAATAAATAAAATAATAAAATGTTTAAACATTGACATTTTGAACGATTGTTGTGATTATATCATGTACAAAAGGCAAAAATTAAATGAATTAAATCCTATTTAGGCAATTCATTGTCTTTCTAAATTTTAACGCGTCTTAGAGTCGTAGTGCCGTAGTGACACTTTCCCAGACATGGGTCGCTATACTCAAATGTTTTCCACTGTTGCACTAAATAACCCCTAGAAGTTTGATCCCATAGTTCTGAAACACCCTGTATTTAGGACATAGGTTTATTTATACTTTTCTTTTTAAAATAATCTAAGGATTTACAACCCAAAAAATTGGTGTCTTATTCTGAAATACTTTTTAAATTCTTTAGAGAAAGACTGCAAACTGCTTACTCTACATTTTACAAAAACGTGACGAAATTTTGAGTCCCGACCTTGCAAAACCTTAATATAGTACAAATATTGTGGAAACAGGCCAATTTAAAAGGTGGGCAGACAGGGCTACTGCCCCAGGGCCCCCACAAATTAGGGGCCTTCACACCGAATAAAAAAGTGAATAAAAGGGGGTACAAAATTCCATTACTAATTTATTGACCAGATACTTTTTTTTTGGGTACAAAATTCCATTCACTTACTTTCAGGGGGCCCCCACAGGCCCATTGCCCCAGGTCCTCTACACCTCTAAATCCGGCACTGTGTGAAAACATTTTAAGTATTGAAAATTATCTAAAAGTAACTAAAATAAAATGAAAAGTTTGATACTCTAAACCAGGGGTCTCCAAACTTTTCAGCCTTAGGGTCATACTGATTACTCCAGTAAGTTCCGAGGGCCAAAACCATATTATCATTGTTGCTGGTGGTAAGAAGTGAAATAGTCCACTAATGAAAAAAACGTCCGAAAAAAGTACGCAACGTTTAAAAAGGCTGCAAATCGGACTAAAGTCCGCAAAACTGCATATTATTAATTTTCCTGTCATTATCTGTTATTTCTAGATTAGTCGTAGAGTACGAACCCAGACACGCCAAATACAGACCGCTAATCCAAATGGCGAGTTTATACCCTAAAAGCCGTGGCCGTTTAAAAATTATATTTCTAATTTTAGCGGTATTACTGTAACAAAATAAATATTATTGTGATAAATGCATAAATATGTACATACTTAATACATAGAAACAATATTTTTTGATTAAGAAAACAAATGGCCAAAATATCAAGGAATTATAATTCAATGGTCACGGCTTTTGTGGGTCAAAAATATTACATTGGAAGAGCAGTCTGCTGATTGTCTTGTCTGTGGTACGAGTCATGAGGAGTAACGTGACACTAATACACTAATATCAAATCATTCCGGAAGAAATTGAATACTGTTTCAATCACAATTACGAAGTAAATGTTTTTCACATTTTAAAACATGTAAAATATTCAGCCACACTACTGAGACTGAGTTTCCTATCGATTTTGCAATCGAAACTTTAAGTGCTTTGAAGATAAATTTTGATAGTCGTTTCTCGGACTTTGATGCCATTGCGAATCAAATTAAGATTTTTCCGAATCCTTTTGATACTGGCATTCCCCGGAACTTCAAATGGAAATGATTGATCTACAGTGCAGTGATATAATTAAGAACAAATATCAAAACTCATCTTTGTTGGAGTTTTATAAGAGTCTTCCACTGACACAATTTGATAATTTGCATAAATTTGCTCGTGGGCCGTTTTCTGTTTTTGGTACTACTTATTTGTGTGAGGAAACCTTCTCCAAAATGAAGTACACAAAAAATGTTTACAGATCTAAATTAACTGATGAGCATCTTAAATTTCTTTTAATAATTGGTACAAGTAAAATTAGTCCACAAGTACAAACTATTGTCAGTGGAAAATCTCAATTACATAAATCTCATTAGTATTTCATATGTCATTATGTTTGTTATAAGTTATGTGTTTATTTAAAATGTATAAAATGTTAGTTGGATTCATTTCAATAATTTGTTAGTTATTATATACTGAAGTTAAATTTTCTGCATATTATACATGTCTGTGTTTCTTTATCCAACTTATCACAAAACCAATAACAATAAGCCTACAACAATGTTATGAGTTAGCGGCAAACTGTTAGCCCATGACAATATCAATGTAGATGTCATATTAATAATTATTCAACATAAAATTAGAATACTTCAGTAAACTAAATTTAATTTGCTATAAAAAATATTTGTTCTCTAAAAGGAGTTTTCAAGTATGCTAGCTCTCCGCGGGCCGGACAAAATCTGTCCGCGGGCCGGATGTGGCCCTCGGACCGTAGTTTGGAGACCCCTGCTCTAAACGATCAAATTTTCGACTAACAATAAGGTAAATTCAAACTCAAACTCTCTTTATTCACTAGAAAATCATACAATGATTGAAGTTTCGTTAATAATTTTCTTAAGTTAATATGGACAATAAAATTATAAAAAAGCAAAAAGTATATGTATAGGCAAATTCAATCATTTAGTAAATAGTATAAAATGATTAATGTAAATAAGGAATGGTTAAATCACAGGTCGTTGGGTTTAGAAATTCATTGAGAGAATAGAAGGAGTTATCATTTAGAAAGTGCTTAATTCTTTTTCCAAATATACCAATCTTCTTTGACTTGGTTTGGTAGTTTGTTAAAAATTCGGACACAGGCGTAATATAGGGATTTTGAAATAGTGTAGAGGTATGTTGTGGGAACACAAGGTTTCTGGAATTTCTTGTCGGGTATCCATAATTATCTCTATTTTCTCTAAACTCTCTCCGATTTTTAAACACGTATGTTGAACATCTCAGGATATATATTGATGTAACAGTGAGAATTTTATACTTCTTAAATGTTTCTCTGCATGTTTCCATAGGTTTAAGTCCGACCATTAGTCTCAGCAGACGTTTTTGGGCGACAAATACTCTAGCTACGTTTACAGCCTGGCCCCATAGTATAATGTTGTAACTTAGATGTGGGTAAGCTAAGGCATAATAGGAAGTTATTTGTGTGGAAAGAGGGACTGATTGCTTTAATTTAAGAAGTGCAAAATAGGCCTGAGCGAGTTTAGAACATACATGATCTAGTTGAGGCTCCCATGAAAGCTTGGAGTCCAAGTAGGTTCCTAGGAATTTTGATGTTGACTCAACCTGATCGAGTTGAACCTTTGGACGAGACTTGTAGAAGTGAACATGAACCGTTTTTTCCTTATTGAGTATTGGTTGGAGAAACACCACTGATTTATTACATCACAAACCTGGTTGACTTTTTGTAGTGCTTCTGGCTCGTCTTTTGCTGATATTACAGCTGACGTGTCGTCTGCAAATTTTATGGTTAGTCCGAGCAATTGCAAATCATTCACGAATAGAATAAACAGTAGCGGGGCAAGAATAGATCCCTGTGCAGCACCTATGTTCATCTCATACTCCGACGAGGTGCAATTCGCCACTTTCACCATTAATTTCCTTTCTGTCAGGAATGACATAATCAGGTTTAATGCGTTTTCCCTTATGCCGACTGCACGAAGTTTTTCTTCCACAAAGGCCAGGTTCAGAGTATCGAAAGCCCTAGTAAGATCGAAGAATACACCCACTACGATACGATCCAAGTCCAGTTCCTTGTGTATGAAATTCAGAATTTGAGAGGAGGCTGTCTCTGTCGACCTGTTTTTCCAAAATCCATGTTGGTCATCATGGATTATTCCAAACGAACGTGGGAAGCTTATAAGTCTCTCGTATAGACAGCGTTCAGAGGGCTTTGAGAATATGCTAAACATAGCTATTGGCCTGTAGTTATGTTAGATCGTTGAATGCTAGTCCAAGGGATTTGTGGTGGCATTTTGTGCAAACATTTTAGAGATACGCTGTATGTAGTGTCAGTAACACCCTGTATACATACAAGATTTTCAATGAATTATCAATATTAGCTTTCCAAACATCACGTTTCATTGTTTAAATATCAAACATACAATAAGTAAGCATGGCAATTTGTGTGTATATTATAATTTATTTTAAACTTTTTTTAGCACTTCTCAGTAAAAGAGAAATAGAAATTAGGTAATTTATCAATTCGGTGAAATCAGGACAAATATAAAATATTGTTTAATTATTGTTTTATAATAAAAATGATATTGTGTAAAGGTGATCTTTATTTCTGGTCCATTTTTTATATTTTATTTATAATTAAGGCTCTTTCTAGTTAGAATTACGTATTTCGTGACCTTAAAAATACAAGATTTTGACTAAACGACCAATGAATGTTAGTTAAAACTTTTTAATTCTAAGTTTGCTAAAGTTTCTTAGGTACTTCTCTAGATTTTCAAAAAAAATACACAAGATAGCTATTTCAAATAATATTTTTTTTTAAATAGAATGAAATCTCGAATATGGGTCTTACTTTCTATTTGGCTTTCGACCAGTGGACGGGTGCGTTTAAAACTACATAACTCATGGGTAGGGGGCGAATAATTCGAACTTACGAATAATTCGTATCGAATCAAATATCAATATTCGATTCGAAACTCGAATCAAATAATTCGTAAATTCGAATTATTCGAAAGTTTCCGAATAATTCAAGAAATTTCGAATTATTCGATTTTTTTCGAATATTCGAATTTTTTTTGAATTATTACCAATTATTGTAGTAATCGCAAATTTTCGAGGATATTGAATTTAGGATTTGTTATGCGTGATATTTAAATATAAATTTGACAAATAATAACATTCTATTTGAACCAAAAAATTACATAAATAAAACAATTATTATGAAAATATAAAAAAGTATTTTCCATATATTATACAAGGTGTTTAACAAAACTAATACCGGAATTTAAAAATATTTGATCATTTGCATTATACGGCGAATCTTTCAAAAATTATAAATTGAAAACATTATTAGGGAATTTTAGTCTAAATATAGTTTTTATATATTGTAAATAAAACTCCAGGTATACATATATAGTATGGTTTATGTATATATATAGTAAGCAAATGAATATACACACAGTATTTAAAACTTAAAATTGACCAGGTTTTTTGTGCACTATACAGTGTGTAACAAAAATTGGTAAATAAAACAACGTTCTTCTCAAGAACAATATGTTTTTAATTAAATATTTTAAATAAAAAAAAGAGTATTCTGAATTTTTTAATTCCTATTTACAGGATGTTTAGGTATATCGGCCAACAAAAGTAAGGTTAAAATGTTAGGTATACATATACATATAAACTTTTTTGGGCTTTTTAAAAAATACCGTTAATACAGTGTGTTTAAAATGTTGAAAATTATTGTATTTCGCATATTCATCATACAGGGTATTTCATAAATGTGTTACTAAACTTGAAAAATAATATATCTTTTGCATTTTGTACAGGGTCAATGGTGATACTGGTAGTAATATACAGGGTAGAAGAAAAAAGTACATATTTTTTTATTTAAAAACCCTGTATATTATTTTACCATTAAAAAGATCTTTAAATGAGCTTTAAGAAAATACCACATTAAGTACATCAAATATCATTAGTTTCGGAAATATGACCATCCAAATCAGGTATTTAGGTAATTTTTAAAGTACCGCCATTTTGTAATAGGTGAAGATATTGACTTCATATTCTAGGGTTATAAAGTACTCGTCAATAGCTTTAAAATGATGTATCACTCGACCCGCCTTCTCATTTAAGAATTTTGGGGTGGTGGCCCTGGTGGTTAAGGGGTTAAAGGGGCGCCGTCCAATTTTTGTAAAAACGTTCCCCCTCAATAAATATCTTGACGTGTTTCGGCGATTTTCTCAAATCTGTCTCGTTTCGAAGATAACTTGAGTGGAAAGTTTTTAAATGAACACCCTGTATATTTATATTAAAATAAAAAATTGAGTTGTTGTCTTTTTTAGATAGTTAATTTTTATTTAAAAAGGATATTATGGGTCAGTAGAATATTTTGATGCCCGATGTTATGAAATCTCATAGTAAATAGTTCGCTTTTTTCGTGAATTATTCAAAAATTTTTGAATTATTCGAAAATTTTCGAATTATTCGAAATTTTTCGAATTTTTCGATTCGAATTTTGAATCGAATATTAATATTCAATTCGATTCGATCGATATTCGCACACCCCTACTCACGGGTATGGCTGTGGCGGAGTAGAACACGAACGTGTACCGATCGGGAACCAAGGAGATATTCCTACATGTTGTTTAAAGTGTCGTGAAAAAGAATTTCGTGGTTCGAGGTGATTCCTAAACTTTTTTATAAATTAGACGTAGTAACAGCGATTATAAGGTGATTAAAAGTGAAAACTCACAAAGACAAAATAGACTTTGACAGAAACCGGTTATACCTGGATTACTGGCGTGCTGTTTTCAACCTTTAAATGTGCATTTCAATAGCTTTATTTTTATGTAAAATCACTGTCTTCGATACGGTGTAAAGCCAGAAAACATCTCTACCAAATATGTATACCCCTTTATCACAAAGGGGTGAGGACGAGCTGGTAAAAAATGTCTTGTATCAGCGCCAAAAAGTAAACAACCAAGCAAATATGGTCCTGTTAGGTCCTTATTTATTAATTTTAGGCGAAGAACCAATTCTAAAATGGTATTTACCAATCGGTTATGTTGACGTTTAAACAATGAATTATACGTCAAAGTTTTCACCAATTATTACCGCGGTTATATTTGGTTGGCCGCCTAAAATTGATGATTGGAAATTTAAATTAAGCGACACAATGTTGCAGCACAATTCATAAGCTGATAAAAATGAGTATTTAGATCAAAAATGTTGGAAAATATTTACAGAAATATCCGATTTTTGGTTTGTGTCTCGGCTAGAAGAGAGCACTTTTAAAAACAAGACATTAAATTTCAGAAAAAATATTAGGCATCACTGTCTAAAAACCTAAATGAAACAAGGAGTAGTTACCAGCTAGCCTTCCGCGTAATTTTATATAAAACTACAAAACATAGGTTTTTGGATATTTGCATTTAAACTGCAGACACAACAAATCCTACTTTGTACGTTTTGCCTTAACGGAATCCATATGATAACCACTAAAACACTTCGCACAAATTGAAAGCTGACTCCATTTGTATTTTTTATTGCATTTATTTAAAAATCATAAACATATTTAAAAAATACTATATTAACTGCCACAACAGCAAGCAAAACTTTACTATGAAATGTCATTTTGAACTAAGTTAGTTCAAAATTATTCCGATGAAGGCACTAACAACGTTGTTAAGTCGCTTAATTTGAAGACAGTTGGAAGCTCCCATTTTAAAATTGTAAAATGTAAAACATTTGGATGGATGCACGTGTTCAACCTATTCCCAAGAAAGGATCTAAATCTCTTCCATCTAACTATAGACCAATTTCAATTCTCTCAGTTCTTTGTAAAGTAATGGAAAAACTAATTAATTCACAAATTCTTAAGTACTTAGAAAAACACAAAATTTTGCATGACAGGCAGTATGGATTTTGCCACAAAAGATCTACAGCAGATCTTCTTTCCTTCGTATCACACTGCTGGAATAAGTCGCTTGAGTTTCTAGGTGAGTCACAGATCGTTGCTCTTGATATATCCAAAGCTTTTGACCAGGTCTGGCATGTCGCCCTTCTTAATAAACTTCCCTCCTATGGTGTTTCAACTAAACTCTGTACTTGGCTGTCTAGTTATCTATCTGATCGTCGTATATCAGTTATTGTGGACGGCCATTCTTCAAGCTTTAACCAAGTAAATGCTGGAGACCCTCAGGGCTGAGTTCTGGCACCAACATTGTTTCTTCTTCACATCAACGACCTTCTCTAGTCCACAACTAATTCCATTCATAGTTTCGCCGACGATAGTACCCTTCACTCCAGTTTTCAGGTTCCTAAACCCATTACTAAACCTGACTTGGAAAACAAACGCAGAGCGATGCAGATATCTCTTTCGCAGGATCTTAATTCAATATTGGATTGGGGCGCTAAAAATCTCGTCCATTTTAATGCATCCAAAACACAATCATGTTCCTTGTCGCGAAAAGAGTCATCAAATACTCATCCTCTACTTATGAGCGGCCAAGTTTTACAGAGCAAAGACACCTTTAATCTTGTGGGCGTCACATTTGAAAGTAACCTTAACTAGCATAAACACATTGTATCTATAGCCACGGCAGCTTCAAAAAGCTTGGATTTCTCTTTCGAGCCAAAAAGTATTTTTCCCCTTCTAATTTATACACTTTATACACTTTATATGTGTCCCAAATCCGACCTCCCTTGGAATATTGTTCTCATATATGGGGCATGGCGTCCCCCACAACCCTAAGCATTCTTGATTCTATTCAAAGAAGAGCTATTCGTCTCATTAATGATCCTTCACTTACAGAAAGGCTTTCCTCTCTTGCACATCGTCGGGCTGTGGGGGATTTATCGCTATTTTATGGCTTCTGCTCTGAAGAATTGTCCAGTATAGTTCCTCCACTTACGGTTCCCAAGAGAGAAACTCGTGGTTCCGCGCGTATGCATCCCTATACGGTCCAACTGGATAGGCCCCCAACGTCCCACTTTGTTCGTTCTTTTATCCCTAGAGTTTCTAGGTTGTGGAACCTCCTGCCCGCGGAGGTCTTTCCTTCCCCCAAATCTTCAAGTATTAAGTCCCGTGTACAAACTCCCTCTTACCTCGTTTAAGACACCCACGGTACGTTAGTATTTGGGCTTTTAGCCTTCGTGGTTTGTCCAAAGATAAAAAAATGGAGTAGACAGCGATATGTTTGGGTAATTAAAAATAAATAAATAGATCTTTAGTCAAAAGTAAAACATGTTATTATAACCCATAATACGTTAAGAGTAATGAACCTTAAACTTATCTATAATTAAATCACATTAGTATTGATAAAATATGTTATCAATACAAATGTATAAGTGGGTACTTCGTGACTGACTTCCTCGGGTGATATAACAGATATTTAATGAGATAATTTTTAAAAAAGTCAAAATAATGTATGCCACAACCACGCCCGTAGTTTTCCGTGTGTATTGTTATAAAATGACAAACACAATTTAAGTTTGTGGTTCAACCCACAATGTGGTCATTTATTGTGGACAAAGGTAGTAAAATAATTAAGTATTATTACAACCGTGTTGTGTACATAACTACGTCTATGTTGGGTTTGAAAATAAAAACATTTTTAGGAAAAATAAATTTAAATTGTACTTGGTATTAAGTTATAGCACAAAATAATTAATAGTTTAAAAAACTAAAAACACGCTTTTATATGCAACCGAACTAAAAATTAGAAAATAATTTTTCATTAAAAAATATTGTCATTTCATAGTAAAAAGCGTGGGTGCATTTTACTATTTTTTCATAACTTTTCCATCATAGATATTTGCAAATATAATAATTATAACATTTAATATATTTATCACCCCACGCTTTTTACTATGAAATGACAATATTTTTTTTAATGAAAAATTATTTTCTAATTTTTAGTTCGGTTGCATATAAAAGCGTGTTTTTTTAGTTTTTTTAAACTATTAATTATTTTTCATTTTTTAGTTTCTGCTACTCTTGACAAAATGGCGAAAAAATTTTTTAATGAACAAGAGTGGCAAATTTTAAAATTTTTTCCAACAGATTGCAACTCACTAAAAATTTCTTCTTCATTAAGTAGCAAAGTTTGAAATTTTGCCAACAGATGGCAATCCAGGCAATGTTTGACCGTTGCCAATATATTGCAACCCACTAAAAAATTTCTTCTTCATTTAATAGCAAAAGTTTGAAATGTTGCCAACAGATGGCAACCTAGGTGTTGTTTTTATAATATAATGGAATTTTTTTCCTGGCGATCCAAAAAAGATAACGGGATACTGTTTGCAGATTATTGCATTGTCATGTTTCCTTAATACGTGTGCAAAGTTTCAAAGAAATCGAATAGCTGGAAGTTGGTTAAAATTAGGCTCAAAGATTCCGTTACATAGCCAGATAGTTACAACCCAAGTTAATAAAAAAGCGTGTTAACGGCATTTATTAACTGTTATTGTTCATAAAAATTGAACACCAATGGTGCAACTAACCCTATATTTTTATTGTTCATAAAAATTGAACACCAATGGTGCAACTAACCAAATTGTGTAAAAACTAAAAAATTTCTTCTTCATTTAATAGCAAAGTTTGAAATGTTGCCAACAGATGGCATCCTAGGTGTTGTTTTTATAATATAATGGAATTTTTTTTTCCTGGCGATCCAAAAAAGATAACGGGATACTGTTTGCAGATTATTGCATTGTCATGTTTCCTTAATACGTGTGCAAAGTTTCAAAGAAATCGAATAGCTGGAAGTTGGTTAAAATTAGGCTCAAAGATTCCGTTACATAGCCAGCCAGATTGATAGATTGATAGCTGGATAGATAGTTACAACCCAAGTTAATAAAAGCGTGTTAATAAATAAAAACTTTGCGGCAAAAAGCAGAAGTCCAGATCTTAAAATTGTCGAATTCTTTGACTTTCTTTCAACAAAGATCGATAACATAATTTCTCAGTTTCCATCGGCTGAAGTAATCGTGTTTGGCGACTTCAATGTCCATAATAAGGATTGGCTGGACTCGTCCATTTTAATGCATCCAAAACACAGTCATGTTCCTTGTCGCGAAAAGAGTCATCAAATACTTATCCTCTACTTATGAGCGGCCAAGTTTTACAGAGCAAAGACACCTTCAATCTCGTGGGTGTCACATTTGAAAGTAACCTTAACTGGCATAAACACATTGTATCTATAGCCACGGCAGCTTCAAGAAAGCTTGAATTTCTCTTTCGAGCCAAAAAGTATTTTTTTTAATTGACCGGAAAATTGAATTTTCCACTCAATTTTTAAGCGGAAAATGCTATTTTACAGGACTAATTTACTTTCCGGTCCCTAGTTTACTTTCCGGTCTCTCATTTACTTTCCGGTCCCTGATATCAAAAAATCCTGTTAGCCATGACAAAAATTGTCAGAGTTCAATTGTTACTATTTGACAGTTCAAGATATTGTAAAGTAAAGAAAGCATCATTTTGCCAAAATGGAGTCAGACATGGAAAATCCAGATGAAATAATTGAAGCAGCCTTGCCTTATTGTCGTTTAAATATAACACTAAAAATTTACACAGTTTTTTTTTCCGGTCAATTAAAAAAATTATGTACGATACTCGACCGGAAATTATTTTTACGGGTCTCCTCAAAACTACAGGACTCGCCTACGGCTCGCCCTGTAAATGTTTTTCGTCGACCCGTAAAATACCATTTTCCGGTCTAGTAACGTAAATAGCTATTTCCGCTTCTAATTTATACACTTTATATGTGTCCCAAATCCGACCTCCCTTGGAATATTGTTCTCATATCTGGGGCATGGCTTCCCCACAACCCTGAGCATTCTGGATTCTATTCAAAGAAGAGCTATTCGTCTCATTATTGATCCTTCACTTACAGTAAGGCTTCCCTCTCTTGCCCATCGTCGGGCTGTGGGGATTTATCGCTTTTATAGGTACTTCCATGGCTTCTGCTCTGAAGAATTGTTCAGTATAGTTCCTCCACTCGGTTCCCAACAGAGAAACTCGTGGTCCGCGCGTATGCATCCCTATACGGTCCAACTGGACAGGCCCCGAACTTCTCACTTTGTTCGTTCATTTATCCCTAGAGTTTCTAGAATGTGGAACATGCTGCCCGCGGAGGTCTTTCACCCCCAGATCTTCAAGTATTTAAGTCCCGTGTCAACAAACTGCCTCTTACCTCGCTTAAGACACCCACGGTACGTTAGTATTTAGGCTTTTAGCCTTCGGTTAACCGGTTTTTGCCAGCCCTACTTTAAACACGAACTGTATTAAAAAGTGTCGTACTTCATATACTTTCAGATATAATAAAAATCTGATTACCGATTTAAAAATCTACGAAAGTAACCTAAACAATTGATATTTTTATTTATTTCGTAGGATAAAATATCAAAAAGTTGTGTTGGGGGTGTAAATTTGTAACTTGACACCTCCGGTAAGTTTACACCTGTGTGACCTAGTTTTTAATGTCCCTTTATTACCACAAAATGACTATCACTATTTATTTTTATTTTTGATTAGAGTAAATTACAGTTAACCTAAAATAAATAACCAAAACGAATGGTTTAATTTGTCGATAAATTGGCTAGATAAAAACCACAAAATGCTTTTGCTCTCCGTTGAATTTCGCCTTACTCTACACGTGCTCTAACACACATAACCGAATTTAATTAATTTTTTTGGGCCACGTTCCAAAGTTTATTTTGAATAAAAGAAATAATTGCTTCGGAGAAGTTAAGGTCGCAGACCTGTAGGTTTCTGACCGAAAAATATGTAACGATTGTAATACATGAATTTATTTTTATTTCTTAAAATAATTTGATCAACCTGTAACATGAATTGTATATAAATACTTTGTGACTGGCTGTATGGCTAATGCCAAAAGCCAAAACAAGAGAAAAACGTGAATTGTCTACGAAACATTAGTGATATACTTTAAAACTGAATAGAGCGTCTATATCGTTTCCAGGGCCGTTCCTAGGGTGACTTGCGCTCTGGTGCAAAAAATTATTGGCTGCCCCTAGAAGAAAATTTAAATTGAGGTGCTACAGATGTTTTGAAGAGGGAAAAAATATAAAAAAGGTCTCCACTGTCACACGCATACATTACTAAGTCCTTTACTGAAGAATTTTACATACATTTTTTCCTTCATAAATATTTTTGAAGAGCAAACAAGGGTCCTTCCTTAAATTCCACTGCTTTTAAATTCAAGGGGGATTTTGAGGTTTACTACAGCGGGCAGAATATTATATATATACATATATATATATATATATATATATATATATATATATATATATATATATATATATATATATATATATATATATATATATATATATATATATATATATATATATATATATATATATATATATATATATATA
Organism: Listronotus bonariensis; assembly: GCA_014170235.1. Lineage (NCBI taxonomy): Eukaryota > Metazoa > Arthropoda > Insecta > Coleoptera > Curculionidae > Listronotus > Listronotus bonariensis. The sequence goes on along the minus strand of JACEGR010000933.1, from coordinate 123,516 downwards.
TATATATATATATATATATATATATATATATATATATCTGACTATCCACCAAGCGTCCATACATTCTGAAATACCTATCTTCCGAGCGTCCCCTGCTTCGAAGCGTCCGTATACGGACGCCCGGAAGTTTTACTGTACGATAAGCCTAGTAGGAATCCCATTAGAGCCCTGGCAAAGTTTCAGCTGGACGCTTTTAGGGTAGTAAAATATGTAAATTTCGTATATTTGTGTATATTTTTAGTTCAGCGCTTTCTCCAGTAGGCGGCAGAGCGCTAGCCGCTGTATATTCCTAATGAGTATATTTTTTTACAGTATGTCGATTACCAGGCGTCCTTTAAGTCAGATTTTTGTGATGCGGGTACCTAGTGTTTGGCAACATTGTAGAACAATAATTTTAGAGTCATTTATACATGAAAGCAGTATTATTAGATTATTTCCATTCGTCGGCGTCCATTATAGTTTGGTGTATATCGTTGTAATAGGTCATTATATGGGGTTAAAATTTCGTTTTTTTTAAATTTTGTAATAGGAACGTTAGGTGCTGTAAACCTTTCTCATTATTAAAATGTTTTTTTTATAATTATCTAATAAAACAACAAAAACAAAAATTTGATTCACTACAATTTTTATTTCATTGTGTGTGTGGTACAAAAAAAAACGAAAGTCAGTGTAAAATATTGTAATTTACTTTTTTACTTCTAGCAGTGTTTATGATTACCCTGGAAATGGAATCACTTTAAATTAGTATAAAATTTGTTGAATTGTATTGCTGATAAGTTATATTAAATAGCTTATGCAAATAAATTCGTTGCTTTTGATTTTAAATATACAGTATGGCTCATTAAGTGTGCAACAAACTAAATTTTATATTAAAATTAAAGCTTTGTTCTAAACTATATTTGCAATTGCTGGTTTTGTTCAAAGTCCAAAGATAAGCAAGGAATGTCAAAAATTTAAAAAACTATCTAGGTGTAAACCATTATTTAAAAAAATGAACTAAATGTTAAATAGGAATGATATTAAGAATTTAAAGCTATGCCCAAATAAAAACAAATATTTTAATTTTTTAAGGTCCTGATTTAAAAATACTTTTAAAAATAAGTCCTAAAGTTTGGAACCATTTAAAAACATTTTTCCAAAAATCACTTAACTTGTGCAAAATACTGAAAATAGGCAATGGACGTGGGATGTAAATATTTGAATTTAAAAAAAACAGTCACGTCAAAAAGAATTTTCTGGAAGGATTAAAGGGGTCAAAACCCGAAAAAAATAACACGTAAAAAATAAGAAAGTTTATTATACTAATGTTATGCCTAATAGTCTCAGTAAGTTTTGTACTAAATTTGAGTTTTTACGATGATACAAGCGGCTAGCGGCAGAGCGGCAAACTTTGCAACGGTTGGCTCGTACCCAGTGGGCTACAGCTTCACTTAAGTTATAACACAAAGTTATAATATTCTTATTTTAAATAAGACTCCTGTTTATTTTATTATCATTAAAAAAGTGCACTAAGAACCGCAAAAAATTTCACATTTGGGTTATTCAATTTTACATAATTTTTGAAATTTAGACGCTCATATTTTTGAAACTATTAAAGATAGACATATCAAATACTGTATTTTTTTAATTTTTTTAAATGGTAAAACAATATCCAGGGTGTTTTATTCAAAAATGGCACTTTATTACCGAGCTCTTGACGATAGCTATATTTCCAAAACTATAAAACATTGGAAATAATAATTTTATATTTTTTACCGCTTCTTAGGATACCCTACCAATGATAATAAGGTATAAAGGGTGTTTCATTAAAAAAACAACTTCGTGTTGTAAGTTCCAAATAAAAGTTCATAAAAAATATAGGTACGCCCACTGGAGTCAACTCTACATAACAATCTCCAAAACTATGCAATCTAAATTTTTGTTTAATCTCTCATAACAAAATTTTAAAAAAAACCCTGTTTATCTTTAAAACGAATCATACGTAAGATATGACTTACTTCTACCGCTAAAGTTTTAAAAATTGAAACCCTGAATGTGCCATCAGTTTTTTCTATCTCTTGTTTTTGCCATAACCTGCAGTGACAACGAAAAACCGTCACCGTGTAAAAACCTAAATTTTACAGTTATAACAAAAAATAAAAGTTATTTTTCCGGTAGATTAACAAGTTTACATATTTACACGTTATTTTTAATCCTAAACACCTTATCTTCATAATAATGTTTATTATTATCAAAATTACAGGTACTTTAGGATTCAGCAAAAATGACATTTTTACCAAACCTCGTAGAAAAAATCATGCAATTTAATAATAGTAATAATAGTTACAGTAAAATACTTATAAAAAGGTTTTATATACCACCAACTTATGTAGACACCCTGTATAAGTTCTAATAAAAGAAACTACTTTCATATAAAAGAAAAAGAAGTAGTATATTTTGTTATAAATGCTATGGAAATTAAAAATAATGGAACAATATACAGGGTGTTTTCTTACTACGGTACGAAACTTAAGAGGGTGAATTCTTATGTCTTTTTATGAAAAAAGTTCCCATAAACAAGTGTCCGGACCAAAACTAAAGTGGAATTATAATTTTTTCTTGAAAACAAAGCTAGATGCGTAGAAAATTTAGAAAACCAGAAAGTTGATTTTTCTAATCGGAAAAAATATAAAGTCTTTGTAAGAGGCCGATGGCGTACTTTTTTACATAGTAATATTGGTTGTGGTGGCCACTGAAACGCCACTGGACCCAATTATCTTAACCTAGGTAGAATTTTCCAAGCGTCTTATTACATTAAATTAGTAAACCTAATTTCATCTAAATTGGTTAAAGGGTTTTTACGATATATAAAAAATATCAACTCTTTTAAAAACTTTAACGGCCTGTATTTTAGAAAAGAAGCAAGTCCGGATATACAGGGTATTAATTTAAAAACTTATCCCTCTAGTTATATGCTAAATAAGACAGATTTAAGAAAATCACCGAAACATGTCAAGATATTTATTGAGGGGGACGTTTTTTTACAAAAAATTGGACTGCGTCCCTTCGACCCCTAAACCACCAATGCCACATCTCGAAATTCCTAAATGAGAAGGGGGTCGAGTAATACATTATACCTACTACAAAATGGCGGTACTTTAAAAAATACCCAAATACCTGATTGGGATGGCCATATTTCCAAAACTAATAAAGTTATATGTACTTATTGGGGTATTTTCTTAAAGCTCTTTTAATGATCTTTTAATTGGTAATATAATATACGAGGTGCTTCTTTAAAAATGATACAGTTTTTAACCTACCCTGTATATTATCACTAGTATCACCAATAAAGAGATTTTTAAAGATACTTTAAAAAATATCACATTGGGTACATCTAATTTTATTAGTTTCAGAAATACGGCCATCCCAATTAGGTATTTAGATAATTTTTAAAGCACCGCATTTTTGTAGTAGGTCAAGATATTGACTTTATATTCTGGGATGTTAAAGTACTCGTCAGGAACTGTAAAATGCTGTATTACTCGACCTCCTTCTCATTTAAAAATTTTGGGGTGGGGATACCCTGGGGGTTAAGGGGCTAAAAGGTTGACGTCAATTTTTTGGAAAAACTTTCCCTTCAATAAATATCTTGACGTGTTTTTGCGATTTTCTCAAAACTGTTTCTTTTCACAGATAACTTGAATGGTTACTTTTTAAATGAACTCCCTCTATGTATATAGAACTTTTTCATGAAAAGACATAAGACCTCACCTCCTTAAATTTTGTACTGTAGTTAGGAAACACCCTCTATAAGCGTAATAAAATTTCTATACTTTGCCTAAGTTACCATTCTATCGGATATCGGGCGTCCGAAAATCGTTTAAATATACCTATAATAAGACGCTCGTACACACTGATCTCAATGGATTACCAATGTTATAACCTGCGCGAAACAAAAGTTACATTTCCTGGGCGAAAAACCGGTTTGTACGCAAGCCAGTTGAGGGTAAACGCACCCGGACCCAAACAAACTATTCGCATTATAGGAAATAATTTGTTGACCGCGTCCTGCTTTTCTGTTCGAAGTACGGTAGCTAATGAGCGTTACGGTCAGACCGCGGACGAAGGTACGGGGTGCCGGTGTTTATATTTTTGTCAAGGCTTTTAAATGCGCATGTTCGTCCACCCACTGCGCGCGGTCATAAAAATCCGAAAAATGCTTCTTGCCACTGCGGATCTAAATGTAGGTTATCTATGCTCGTACACTGTAAACTAAGTAAAACCAATAACCATACACCTATTAGACGCTTGGAACCCTTAGAATACAAACTTCAGAATAAACACAACAAGGGTCAAAAGCATTTAAACATAATAAAATTTTCTTCTTCTATTAATTTACTTCAAAGGACGCCCGGAAATCTTATAATAAATATAAATATACACACAAAAATTTGGCATCACTGCGGGACGCTTAGTAGTGATGAATATGTAAAAAAATATACATACAGGACGCTGGCAGGATAGTATAGAGTAAGGACGCCGGGAGGCTGCAAAGTGTACAGTATATGGCATGGACGCTTGGAAGATGTTTTATGAAAGGGCGCTTGGATGTTATTCAGATGTAAATATATATATATATATATATATATATATATATATATATATATATATATATATATATATATATATATATATATATATATATATATATATATATATATATATATATGGTTCTTGAGCCTTGATATAAATACATTAACAAATTAATAAATAAAATACAATACGCCATATACAACTAGATGGCGCACTTTTTACCACCTTTAACCTCTCTGCTATGGCTGGTTGTTTTTGAATTTCTTGGTGAGATGGCACCGCTGTGTGTATTTATTAGTTCTGATCGACGGAAAGAATATTTACAGTCAGTCGGGGCTTCATCAAGGTGTCTAGCGACCTGAAGCTGTTTGACAAGTCTTAACGAAGACGAAACACTCTTGGTCGGGCCCGGGGTATTCCATTTTCTTTTGGAGACTCCGTAATTTTAAACAACCAACCATAGTAGCCGAATTCTTATAGGGTATTTTTATTTATTAATTTTTACAGTCATTGATGAGACATATGCCCAAAGAACTTTACCTTTTGTTAATGTATATATATATATATATATATATATATATATATATATATATATATATATATATACCCGGTTAAGTACATTCACCAAATATGGGCCCCGTATACAAGGCCATTCGTCAAAAACAAAAATATATCCATCAGAAATTTTCGAGGGCGTTAGATTAAGATGGGCTGAGAATTACATGCTGAACATTGTGTATTTCACTACTCTGACAATTTAAGAGCGACGTAAAAAAGCGTCATTCTCAAGCGTGGCTAATATATATACTGAATCCGATTGAACCGATCAGATAAAACTTAATCCGACAAAAAATTGCGATATACACATTTCAGATTGAGTAAGGGATTGAATTGAACGCCATAAGTCAATCCTGTTTTTCAAGCGATTTGAATTGAGTTTAGTCCGATCGGAGGTTATATTTGTACGATGTTCACGGTTTTGGAAAAGGTTTGAAAAATGACAGTTAAGTAAATCAGCTGATTAGTGTAGAAACGAAATAGTGGAAAATAAAATAAGATTAAATATTTTCTAAAATATTGTTATAGTGTTTCTTTTATGGTTAGAGTTATTATGTTGTCCTATTTTCTAAAATTATATGAAATTAATTAAAAAAATTCGACAAAAGTAAGGTTAGAAGTTTATTTTTATTTGTTTGCGTTCTTTCTCATGTATATACTTTTCATTGTCAAATTTTAAAGAATTTAGAACCGGATTATCTGCATCCGATAAATTCTAGGACGAAGGACACGGTATTAGGTTCAATGAGACCCGTCCAATCGGATTCGATCTTTATGATGTATCCTTAGTCACTGATTTAAGAGTCTTAACACGTGGGTTTTATTCAAATTCGCATTTGGTTAATACGCATTAGGCCGCGTCCAGGTATGTGCCACGACCTGCTACCGTACCACGTCGCGTCGCAAATTACGTCGTAGACCTCACAACAATGAAATCCTCGTCCACATTTGTACCCAAGATCGTTTAATAGGTAAGGTTGCCTCATTACGTCACATATGTACCGCACTGCTGGTTCCTTATTGGCGCCAACATAGCAAACAAGGATGTCTAGACGAATAATGCTATGAGGGCGAAAAGAGCGCGATATACAATATTTAAAAATCAGCTAGAATAATCAATAATTTATTAATAGGAAATAAAGAAGTTACGGTAATAACTGGAATTAACAGTATTTAAAAGTATTTCTTTAATATTGACAAAAAACATAAACTACACTGTTAAAAACTTCATTAAATAATGAGCAAAACACATATGTGACGTATGGTCCGCCATGTTGCAAGGCTTACGAGGCAACCTTACCTATTAAACGATCTTGATTTGTACCACGACCTGCTACCGTACCACGTTGCAGACATATCTGGACGCCGGAGCGGACGCAGTCGCGGACCAGACAAGGTCGTAGCTCAAGGTTTACCCAGTGGGTTCACCCTGATCCACAGCTTTTTGGTAAATCCACATCAAAAGATTTTTGCGCGCTGACGTCCATCAACTGTAGAGGGGCAAACAGAGAATTTTGTTTCTTGAAATATTTTTCCCTATTGTCTGGCAATATGGTGTGGACTAAGAAGCGCGTCCTTCTTTTAATTTTTTTGTATAGAAAACATGAATGTCTGTGAAATGCAAAACATTCGTTATACAAGGTGTCTCTCAAAGGTCTGTACAAAATGCTACCAAGAATTCCTTGGGCCCGAATACAACGATTTAACGCAATTTACCTTTGTCGAAAAGCTGATCGTTTGCGAAATGTATGGTGTCAAAACTACCATTTTATTTAAGTTATTTTTAAATATTTTATTTAATATTAAACATTTTCCCACAAAAATTTTAGGGAGTTTTTTAGACTAAGAAATTAAAATCTACTCATGTCAAATTCTAATTTCTCAAGTCCCAAAACCCCCTTGAGCCAAATATTTTGACAATATGCCCATTACTAACCCAATAATTTATAAAAGTCTAAAATCAGAACAAATTTTTAACAACGTGGATCTTCGGAATCATCCACTTTTGAATGACTTAAGGTAGAGTTGGGTTAGATGGTCATATTTTAGCCTCAGGAATTTGTGGTAGCATTTTTTCGTATCTTTTGGAGATTATTTTATTTTATTGCAGGAACTAGTCATTTTTTTAACAAATTATGAGTATTAATATGTTAATAATATAACATCTGTTTTGGAAAGCTATTCTATTTTTTTAGGCCAAAACCTTTATTAATTTTAAAGATAGAAAGTTTTTTGTCGTTTACCGAAAATTGAATAAGGTGCACTTAACAGGTCTCTGCAATAAACGATTTAATTAACAGAATTAATTTAGAACATTTATTAACACCTGAACTCATCTGCTTTAAATATAAGCAAAATATTTGTGGTCTTTCGTGAGAAATTATGAAAGCACGGAAATATTCCGTAATTTAATTTCATTAGCAAAACACCTCCGAATTGCCCGCAAAATCTAAAATAGAACACAAGGTCTTCTAATTTATTTGGAGCTGAAATAGTTTCATTTCAAGCGTAATTTCGCAGGAAAAACGATGTAAAAAGTTTTTCAATTAATAGAATAGGGTTCGTCGTTACGCGTGGCTTGATTTAGGACAAAAATATTTTTGGATGTACGCTCGTTTAGGTTTTTGATGACATGATCAAAGTTTACAGTATAAACAGATGTATAAGTTGCTTCACTTGAACAAAGTAACAATTGCCTCTTTGTTTACCTTTCCGTGTAAAATGTAAAAAAATGAAATTTTAAGTAAAATTTTAATATCTATTCGTACAGAGTGTCTGGAAAATTAATGTAAATAATAGGACTGAGTTAGATACTTATCCAAAATAATGTTATTACTTTTATATAAAAAAAAAGTTATGGCGCTTTTTGTTTGGGAGTTATTGACCTTTAAAGATAGAATATAAACAATATTTAATTTATACAGAATGACGCAATTTTTTTCGTGACATTTTGCTTTTACCGTTTAGGTCCTTTATCTAGTTTTTACAAAATTAATCGATATCTTGTATACCGTTCAGAGAAATGGAGAGGGGGAGAAGTCGCTTTACCATGCGCGAGAAGGCAAATACCGGGCGCCGCCATGGATGTCCACTACTTGTCATATTTTCACAATATTTTCCCTTCTTTTTGCACAAAATTCATATTATAATACTAAAATGGCACACAATATTTCATTTAACATCAAAAACCCTTTAAAAACATTTTTTTATTATTAATTATATTAATTCAAAAGCTTTACTTTAAACAAACTAGGTATGCAACCATAAATACATCTACATATTGTATTTATGGTTGCAGCATTTATGGGTAAATTATTTTCAATTTAATGAAAAAACGTGTAAAATAAATAAAAAACAGGTTTTTTAAAAGGTGTTTATAAAATATTGTGTGGCAATTTAGTGTTTTATAAAAATTTTGTGCAAAAAGAAGGCGGAATATAGTGAAAATAAGGTTAGTGTAAATTACTTTGACAAATCCAGGAAAATAGGGGTAAATATGGCGGCGCCCATGCCGTTCCCGCAAAATGGGATGCGCAGTGGTCGAAGCGAGTTCTCTATCTCTCTCCATTTCTCTGATACCGTTCTGCATACAGTCGTATTTTAAAACATAGGTATACCAGAAATTTCATACGTCCATAGAAAAAAAATCTGGGAAATATTAATGCAATTGTAACCTACACAGTTACAATGTGTAGCACTATAGGCCCCAGGTACCCGTTGTGGTAAAACTCGCTCCGTTTTTGTAGCAAATAATGTGCAGTAGTATTTAATACTTTTGTAGCAGAACTTCATGTTACCGTACAGAGTGCTAAATCATCATTGTAAGACGTAATACTTTTTAAATGTGGCAAAATATGCTATTCCTTCTGCTAATCAATGCGACAATTTTGCAGTAAAAATCAAAAACACGCTCTTTGTAAAAATTTTCTTTGAACAACTGATAGCTGATATCTCCAATAATGTGAATGTCCGCTAAATCAGTAGTTACTGTTGCTACAAAGTATTATCAATGAGCTTTGTTAATTATTGCTACAATCATATTCCAAAATGATAGAAACAAAATTATTTACCATTAAAAAGGTTATTCAGATTTACCAAATTTTCAATACTACAATATTGTAGTCAAGATTCATATTTGGTTACTGCTGTTAGCCACTATCATCGCTTACAAAACTCTTACAAAACTTTAGGACTCGTTGATTTTCATAACAGAAAATTAATGACAAAAATTATACTCAGAATGTCAATAATAAACATATTTAACACAATTTTTGCGCTACACTCTTATAGCACACAACGCCTTTCGATTTTTTCCGTGTAATAAAAACTGTATTAATTTTATAACATTATTAATAAAAGTTAAAAGTACTCAAAAACTGTGATTATGTTAAACTTAAACTGCGTGGTATAAATAAACACTGTAGTTAATAATTTTATTTTTTACATACGCTTTATATTTCATACCATTAAAAAGTTAATCAAAGAACTTTAAGAAAATACCACATTGGATATGTCTATCTCTTATAGTTTTGAAAATATCGCCTTCCAAATTTGAAAATTCCTAAATCCTGTATTGCCCTACAAGCACTAAAACACCTAAAAATATTACAAATATTATCAAACCGAAAGCTGGCTTCAAAACCTTTTAAACAATAATTGTAGATTTTTTTTTAACGATTTTTAGTCCAGTGAAGCGTCAAAAAGTAGACTGGTTATCATCAATTTTTTTTAATATACAGGGATAGTTTTTAAGTTGATACTTTTCTTTTATCACTGTATCAAAAGCAAGATAATAAAAACATTTTTAAATAAAATTATGTCCAGAGACGCTTCCTTTTCGAGATACTGGGTGTTAAAGTTTTAAGAAAAAATGTCTTTTTATCATAGCTCTCCTACCATTCCAGATATTTCCACAAAATTTGGTACACTTCTTTTAACCGTTACATTACATTTTTTGCTGCAAAAATTTAAAAAAAAAAACTAGTGGCGTTCGAACAAGATTTGTATTGATTTTTTTAGGAAGAAATAGTACGCCACTGCTTTTTTAAATTAAAATTATTTTTAAAATACTCATTTACTTTGGGATTAATTTGGTCTCTTGATATATTTTCGTACGACGAACGGTTTTCGTTAAAATGTTATATGGTGTTTTTTTATGTAAAATTTGTTTTTGTCTAATTTGTATTAAAGTAAGGTCAAATATTTAGATTACTACAATTTTAATGCCATTAAAAAGTTGTTGCTCTTAGGAAGCTATTACACAGTCAAAAACCTAACTTACAATTAGAAACAAAACAAAATATCAGATTTAATCGATTTTGCCATGCATCGAAATGGATTTTATTTTTTTAACGAAAATCGTTTGTCGGACGGAAAAATATCAGCAGACCAAATTATCCCCAAAGTAAATAAGTATTTCAAAAATAATATTCATCAATTTTAGGCGAAGAACCAATTCTTAAACGGTATTTACCAATCGGTTATGTTGACGTTTAAACAATGTATTATACGTCAAAGTTGTCACCGCGGTTATAATTGGCTGTATGCCTAAAATTGATGATTGATTCGAAGAAAGCAGTGGCGTACTACTTTTTCATATAGTTTAATCAATACAAATCTTGTTTAAACTCCGCTGGTATTTTTTAAAATTTTTACAGCAAAATATGTCATATAATGGTTCAAAGAAGTGTACCAAATTTTGTGGAAGTATGTGGAGTGGTAGGAAAGATATGATAAAAAGCATTTTTTTTTTTACTTTAAGGGTTTTAATGAAATATAATAAAGTGACCACATTTTCAATGACGGAAATCGGGACAACTGAAATGAGATAGTTTTTTTTTGTTTTTTTCCCCAAATTTTTTAAAGAGCAAAAAAAAGGTCTTCTCTTTATTGAGGAATTTATCCCCCAAAGTCCTCAAGCCAGCAAAAAACCTGTCCCCCACCACAAATCGGGACTTTAAAAAAATCGGGACTCTTTTTCCAATCGGCGGGACGCGGCACAAACCTCCAAAAAGCGGGACGTGTGGTTACTTTAGATATAGCCATAGTGCATTTATGATTTTTTTCTTGGATAGATAATTACATCAACTACATTTTCGTTTAAAAATAGAATATCTACGAGTCATCCTTCCTGAGATGTCTAATTTTGTCTAAAATTTTCTTAAATATCCTATAGTGCGACTATACAAACTTAATAATTAGTATAATGTGTTTTGTTCAAATTAACATAAAAAGAATTATCGCTTTCCTCTTATTAAGTATATTAATTCACCCTAATTAACGTGAACCTGGTTCGCACATTTTCGCCCAGTTTTAATATAAAATTTGATCGACATAAAAAGCAAAGATAACCAAATAAACATAATAATTCTTATATACCTACTTTGAAAAAGAAACAATGACTTAAAATGAACAATGTATGTAATTTATTGTGACTTGTGACTTTCTCAACATTATCTTTACTATTCTCCTGGCACGGATTATTGTTATTGTTTTGATGGCCGTTATTAAAAATTATTTTCACATGCTCTGTGCATTTGTAACAGTCGAGTTGTTATTGGCGAAAAATACATCATACCAATTAAAAGTGAATTTCAAAAAATGGAGTGCATCAGTCATATACAGGTTAGTTTAAAGTTTCTGTGTTTTATACAGAGATTTGCAAACAGAGTTGGGTCGTATTCGAATACTCAGAATAGTATTCAGAATACATTTTGCCAGTATTCGAATACATTTGTGTGTTATTCGTATTCGGTATTCGGCAGAATACGTTTTTGGTTAGTATTCTGGATTCTGTATTCGAATACTTCAGAAGTATTCGACGAATATTTTTATATTTTTTTAAGTATTCGAATACCGGCGATCCAAGTATTCGAATACCGAAAAGTGTAAGCAGTATCCGAATACTAAAATTATTATGATTAGAATAACAAAAGGGAAGCAAAAAGGAAAAAAATGAGGTAGGACCGTTTTTTCTTGCTCTTCAAATTTAGGTTACTTTTTTGTAGTAGTATTCGAATCTTTTTGTTTCCTGTATTCAAATACCGATTTCGGGTATTCATGAATACCGAGTATTAGATTCGAATACTTTTTTTTCCGGTATTCGTATACCGATTTTCAGTATTCCGCCCAACTCTGTATGCAAAAATTTACTAACTGTCTAAAAAATTACGCCTACTCCGACTTTGAACAATTTTGGTATACGGAGGTTTTTTAAGGCGCTGATCACGAATCTAAAAGATTTTTTTAGAAATGATTTATTTTTTTAAATATTCGCCATCAAGGATGAAAATTAAATTAAATCTATTTTCACTATTTTTCTCTTTGTTTAGCACAAAATTCTTGACATAACTGAACAGCGCTCAAAAAAAACACCCGTCGCAACTTTCTAAAATATAACTAAAACATTTATCGCATCATGATTTATCAGAGTTATATTTAATTAATAACAATATATGTATCGGGTGTTCAGAGTTATATTATTACATAAAATTTTTATTATTTCTTAAGATAGACAGGGTACGACAAAAATACAATTTGAAGAAAAATGAAACAATCAATTTATTATTATCATATTATCATTAAAAAGATCTTTTAAAGAGATTTAAAAATATATCACATTTGATATATTTCAATTAGTTTCGGAAATATAGCAGCCCAACTCTAAAGAATAATTTTTAATTTCTATTAGAAACGTAATAAATTTACACCTCCTCCGTGGCGCAGTGGACAGAGCTTTGATCTTCGAAGCCAGAAGTCGCCGGTTCGATTCCCAGCGGGAGAGACATATTTGCGTTGTCTAAAAGGTGCTGTAAAATGCATAACTGCATGTTTCACGGCTTGGACAACGCTGACGGAACAGGGAAAATGATGGGTTAAACATCTAATAACCCGACACCCACGGTACTCTGGTATTTAGGCATATGCCTTCGTGGGATGTCAAAAGATAAAAAACAGGCCCAACTTATTTATTTTTTACCGCATTAAACAATTAAAATTACTGATTGTTGGGTTGATTCTGCAATATCCGTATTTGTCATCAGAATTCTATTATCTCGTAAGATATACAGGGTATGACAAAAATATGTATTTTTAAAGGATCACCCTGTATATTAAAGCACCATTTTTCTGGACTAACCACTTATATTTTCATCTTTTCTTTGCAGGCTTGTCCGCAGTTCGTCAAACTATCAGACCTAGAATGTCAGAAGCCAAGAGTAGATATAAACTTCACTCCTCGGATGAGTCGATCCATTCCAGAGAGCCACTGGGTGGAAAGCCCATTTCTGATGTCGCGTTCGGCGTGCTACAGAAGCGCCCCGCATCCTATTGAACCAGAACCTGCCATTATCGAGATAAATTCCGATACAGATAGTGCCATAACAAACTCTAGGTAAGTATTAGATATACATACAGTGGGGATGTTAAAAGTCGCACCCCCCTTGTCTTTTGAATAGAACAAGATATCGAGATCGGGTAAAACTAAGAACCGTGTGAAATTAGGCTTAAAAACTGTACAAACAGTGTGGTTTTAATGACATTGGTTTGTAAGTCTGGAACGGCCGGGTGAAATTTGGCTTAAAAACTGTACAAACAGTGTGGTTTTAATGACATTGGTTTGTAAGTCTGAAACGGCCGGGTGAAATTTGGCTTAAAAACTGTACAGTGTAGTTTTAATGACATTAGTTTGTAAGTCTGGAACGGCCGGGTGAAATTTGGCTTAAAAACTTTACAAACAATGTGGTTTTAATGACATTGGTTTGTAAGTCTGGAACGGCCGGGTGAAATTTGGCTTAAAAACTGTACTGTTGCTGAATTATTAAAAATATGGGCAGTTTGGTCGTGGTTCATTTTTACATGTTTGTAGCTTTTGGAGCCCCTGTACAAAACATTACAAATTTCTCAACGTAAATCTTGTTTTATTGTTTAAGATGCAAAAGCCAGTTGCCATACACGACTTTTTTGAACATTTAAATTTTTGGTCCATTTGTCCTATTGTAACGTCTATCTGTAGACATACAGTCTAAAATTGTTTCAGGAATACGTGCTTATTTTTTTACAAGAACTAAAAATGTATATACTAGATGTTATTGACCTAAAAATAAACACCTTGGTAAAGAAATTTTTATATTAGTATTTGAAATCGAAATTTTAGTTTACCTTTCCCCTCCTAGAGAAAATTTAAGTTTGAAAAGCGAATCCTTTATGTGTATTTTTTTATGATTTTGTAAGTTTGATCGTCCAATCACAAATTTTGCAAAAAATATCTGTCTTTTCTTAAAGTAAGACGCATTTGAAGTATAATTTGGCCAACTTTGAGATATGTCGACCCTAATTGCACGTCTGAATAAAATTTAAAAAATGGTCAATACATCAAAAATTATTGTTTTTTTCGAGAAAAAGGGTTCTTAAATACACATACGAAGAAATTTAACGTGTTATTGATTTAAGAGCTTTTTAAAGAAGTCTGTAACATACTACAATACTGAATTAAGTGATCTCTTCGCTGATGTAATTTTAATGACATATGTATATAAATTATGCATACTGCAGTTAATTACAACACTTTTTTCGAAACAACTCGTTTACACATTTAATACTCATTATGTAAATATTGATAATTTAGGTGCGAAGCGTCACAACAATATTTTGTCGACACTGTTTATTTTATTTTTACCTGTGTTTCTCCTAAATTACCAAGGTCTGTTACCTGTTTTAGACCGTTATCTAATCAAATATTTGAATATCCCGATGCATCTTTTGTTCTTCTCCATACTGTTTTCACATTTTTTTACATTAACTTTTACTCCTGTGTGTATACAATTTTTTTTTAGATGAATAACATATAGATTTAATTAAAAATTAGATTATTTGGCTTTTCGGTGGTACTGTAGATATTTCTACAGTCGTCTTGATTTGGAACAGTGACGGAATTAAAATCTCGTACACCTAATTTTTCCCAGTGTGATGTTGGCTTTTGCGTACCTTGATCACCTGGAAATATACCTTACTTGACAAATTGTTATCTGTAACACATTTCAAAATTATATTATTTTACTTTTTTAATTTTGGAAAATGAATGAACTAGAGAAGGCGAGAGTAATTACTCTATTCGAAGAAGGTGTTTCTCTGGGAAGAATAGCTCAGCAAGTTGGGAAACCAAGAAGCACTATTCAAAGCCTAGAACTAAATGGGAAAATACAGGATCATTGGAGAGAAGGGCTGGAAGTGGTAGAAAAAAATTCAAACTAAAATCAAGATAATGATCTGATAGATTTTTTGCGAAACAATCCATTTCAGACAGCTGTAGAAGCACACAACCAAACAAATTTTCCTGGGACAGTAAGAACGGCAAGAAATCGTATTAGGAAAAATTCGGAATTGAGAGTGTAGCTGCTAAAAAGCCATTTTTGACCGATATGAATAAAGAGCAAAGAATGGGGTTTGCACTGGAATATTTACCGCAAGGTATAGATATTTGGGAAAGGGTAGTATTTACCGATGAGAAGATTTTTCAATTTTATTATAGCGGGCAGATTAGAGTGTATAGCCACAAAATATACGGCACGAAGAAAGATATACCCAAGATGTTAAAACAAGTGGAAGATTTTCTGTTAATGTATGGGGGTATATGTCTTTCAGAGGGCTAGGCATATGCCACCGTATTCGAGAAAGATTTAATAGTCAAGCTTATATACACATACTCCAAAATGTTATGTTGCCATCGGTAAACAATATATTTGAACAAGAAAATGTTATAAACCGGCATGACAACTGCCCCGTCCATACAGCAAGGAGAGTTTCGGACTGGCTACTGGAAAATAACATTTCATTGTTACCTTGGCCCTCAAGATGATCTGATATCAATCCAATCGAAAACGTTTGAGGATATATCGTTAAGGAAATAAACAAGAACAATGATTTCCATCCACAAAACAGTGATGATTTGTGGAATAAAATTGAAAGAACCTGTAATAATTACAATGTTCACAATGCACAAATGCTGATTACATCAATGCCCACACGTTTAAACTTATTAGTAGAAAAAATGGTGCCGCTTTGAAATATTAAGCCAGTGTTTTTTTTTAATATTTGAATAAAATAAACTATATATTTATTTTGGAGTCATGTATTTTATTGAATATTAATTAAGGTGAGAAAAAGGTAAAAAGCCAAGTCTACCAAAATATTATTGTAATATTATTATATCCTTGGTAAAAATATTTTTACTTGATTGGCAACTTTTGACATCGCTAATGAAAAACAGGAATGTGACTATCCCAAAATGTTTTCACTTTTCTTCGGCAAGTACTTTACTGCTACAATAAATATTTAAACATCAGAAGTTAACAACAGATGTTAGATATAATCTGAGAAGAGATTATAGTTGTCTAAACATCAACAGTTTAAAAGATTAATTGTGTCAACATGTATGAGAACACAGTCGGGTGCGCGGATTAATTATACGAGCATCAAGATTTTACCGTAATTTAAAAGACAGGAAAATCTTATAGTTACTAGAATACGGTACCACTAGTTGTAAATAATAATTATTAATGAATGTAAACAAAAATTGGCCTGAGATAGTTTTAGTGAAAGTAGGCAACTACAGCAACTACTGTAAAGGGGAAATAAGATTATTAATTTTTAGTTTATAAAAGTTAGAGTTTGTTGATTTTTTAAAGTAAAATTTAAAAAAATATATATTTTGTTATACTGGTTGACCAGTGATCAAACGAAGGTAGATACAAAAAAATTAAAGAGATTAAAAAGTTGTATTATTAATTGCTTACTTATAAAAAACTATAAAACGTCAAAATAGTCAGTGGCGTACTTTTTTTCTCAATAATATAAGTTGCGGTGCCCACTGAGACGCCACTGGACCCAATAATAACAATATGGTTAGGGCTTTAGCTCCTTATTACTTTAAATAAATGTACCAAATTTTTGATCGATTTCAATTAACTTTTGGTCCAGTTGTAGCTTTTTTCATTAAGAATTTTATTTAATATGGAGATTGCAAAAAGTTTCATATGATTAGGTGTTATACAGGGCAGAGCCAAATGTTGCATTGTGACTCAATTTTTCAAGCACCCTGTAGAATAATTCATCGTCACAATTTTTTACCAGTGTATTGGATTTTAAAGCCCCATCTTTTCTAAACATTTCGTTTATTTTTAACACGCTTTTATTAGCTTGGGTTGTATCTATCTATCTATCCATGTAACGGAATCTTTGAGCCTAATTTTTACCAACTTCCAGCTATTCGATTTCTTTGAAACTTTGCACACGTATCAAGGACCCATGACAATGCAATAATCTGCAAACAGTATCCCGTTAAGTTCCAGCATTTTCCAGGAAAACCGGAAAAGTGAACATTCGTACGTTCTGGCGGAGGCGCTAGATTAGACAATTGAATAATCGAACTTGACAACATTTGCCGACGGGTTGGGGACCGGGATAAGGTTGCAACACCTTAGTTAAACAAGCGTGCGTCCACCCATAGGACGCAACCCCTCGGCAAACGACAGGAAGGCCATGGGGTTAACAAGAACCCCCGTTAAACGGGTACAAACCCCGTTACATGCAGACCAACCTGAAACTTGTTCCGGAGTAGTTGCATTCTGAAACCCCATGCAACAGTGAAGCTTTAAATGAAATGATTAGATTACGAAATAGTTCGTGAAACATTTCAATATCACATGACCGCAGAAAACTAATTAATATATCGAACTAAAAATGAAAAATAAATAATAGTTTAAAAAACTAAAAAACACGCTTTTATATGCAACCGAACTAAAAATTAGAAAATAATTTTTCATTGCAAAGAGTTTGTCACTTCAGAATAAAAGCGTGGGGTGCTATATTGCTTTGTATTTCAAAAAAAAATTATTATAACATTTAATATATTAAGCACCCCACGCTTTTATTCTGAAGTGACAAACTCTTTGTAATGAAAAATTATTTTCTAATTTTTAGTTCGGTTGCATATAAAAGCGTGTTTTTTAGTTTTTTAAACTATTATTTATTATTTATATACAGGGCGTGCCTGCCGGATGGTGCACGTGATGCAAGGCACCAGGGCGCAACGCTGCAGGGGAGAAAAATGTGAGGAAAGGGCGGGCAGTAGTTAGTTTTGAAATGAGAAAACGAGGCAATTGGAAAGTGGGGACCTTTTTTTTCCTCTTCGAAATTATTTTAATAGTGGAAAAAGAGTAGAGAGTAATAGAGAAAAATAATGGAGAAACGAAAATTTGTAATCTCGAAATAACATTTTTTTCCAGGGGCGGCAAATAACTTTGCACCACTTTTTACTGGTGATATAATATACAGGGTGTTTTTTTTAATCATACTCTTTGACGTGCCCTGTATGTCTTAAGAGATAACAAAAATCTGATTACTAATTTGAAAACTTCGAAACCAGCTTAACATACTATATTAGTTATTTTTATATCATAAAAAATAAAAAAAAATAAGAAAGATGTAAAAGTATATATACACATCAGAAATTTCATTATCTTTAAAGAAAAACGTATTTTCTTTTAGAATAAAGATATATCCAATACACTGGTAAAAAAATTGTGGGGTTAAATTTATCCACAGGCTGTTCGAAAATTTGGGTTAAGATGCAACATTGCAATTCTCATAAAAAATAATAATCTTGAGGGAAGAAGCTTCAATTGGAGAGAAAAGTAATTTAAGAATTAATTTTTAACACAAGATTTTTTTTGTCCAGGAGTGTATTTACCAATATATATAGACCAGAGTTGGGTCAAATACTTAAATTTGGTATTCGAATACGAATACCGTAAAAAAAAGTATTCGAATACCTACCATAAAAAGTATTCGAATACTCGGTATTCATGAATACCAGGATTGGGTATTCATGAATACTGAAGAGCAAAAAAACCTCCTTTCTCTTGAAAAAGCAACTCATTCAAATTTTTCTAGGTTTGTCCATACTAAAAATGCAGCGGCGTACCTTGTTTTTGCTTAAAAACTAATAATTTCAAACATACAAGACGTCTCCCAAATTTTCCAAAAATAACTTTTCTATTTTTTAAACTATTGACTTCACTTTTGTAATGGGGGTACATGTACATACTATCTACCATCTACCAGATAGCCATGATTTAAACTGACATAATAAAATTTATTATACACATCTCTTTTGTGTAAAATAGAGATAAATACATATTAGTCTAACCTTTTAAAAAAAAAAAAAACATTTTTGTAGTTTAAAAAAAATAGAAAGTTTGTTTTACAAATAAAAAGAAACCTGTAAGTCGATTTGCTTTAGTGAATTTGTTATAAACAACAAAAATGTTTAATACATAGAAAACGTAGTTTGCAATGTCGCTTTTGAATGTTGTACTAAGTTACTTGTTTTTTTTAAATAGCACAACCCCAAGAAGATAATTAATTTAGATATATTTTTGTTTGCAAATATAAATGTATATCTATTCAAAATTCCTTATCTATTAGGACCAGAGATACAACAGATCAAGATTTAAAAAACATATTGAATTTCTTTTTCTTTTAAATTTGTAAAACTAACTTCCTAAACTGTTAGTTTGCAAATGATGATATATTTGACTTATATTAAATTTAACCCCGTCGTCGGCAAAACCACCGCGAACATGTTTTAACCCGCTTAAGATGCCTAAAAGGTAACGTAATATTCAAAAAATAAGCAAACAGTATTTAAATTCAGGATTTGAATACCAGAATATAGGTATTTGAATATCAGTATTCGAATACCAGTATTCGAATATCGGTATTCGAATATTAGTATTCGAATATCGGTATTCGAACACCAGTATTTGAATACCAAAATATTCAAAAACAATATTCAGAATAAAGAATACCGAATACTGACCAAAAAAGTATTCCGTCGAATACCGAATACCAAACACATAAATCTATTCGAATACCGCACAAATGTATTCTGAATAGTATTCAGAATACCGAGTATTCGAATACTACCCAACTCTGATATAGACAGGGTTTTTTAATAACCATACCTGTCTACACTTGCCTGTAATCAACTTGATCCCACCGAAATTTGTTTTGGCACTCTACTTTTTCAAATATTACAAACTGCATTTAAAACTACAAATATTAATTTATATTTTGACTCTGTGCCAATTTCCAGCATGCACTTATCCTTGTTCCAGTTTTAGGCTGGATTATTTTACCTCTGACCAAGTTAAGTTGTTAAGCGATAGTCTGACCCTAATTATTTGCTTAGTTTTAATGTTGTTGCGGTGATAGAGGTTCTTGGTTTAACTTTAGTCGCACGATTAAAAAGGCATCGTATGTGGCCGACTTAAAAAAAAAAATATGTACAAATCTACTTAAGCATTTTAACATTTTATCTTTACACTGCATTATCAACAAAACGTTGGTAATAATTGCGTTTTAGAGTACTTTTACACCTTTCGCTATTAAAACTCTTTTCTGAATTTTTCTTTTATAATTTACAACTGCAGGCGGATTCTTAACCGCTGTCTCGAGACGTAACGTATCGAGTCGCTACCGAATGGTGATTCTTAACTTATTTGAAACTCGATTCCGAGTCGATATCTCCCGAGTTTTATAACTAGGCACTATCCTTATTAAATAAGTCTGGTCTGGTCAACATGTACCTTTTTGGGTAAAATTTTTGTACAGGGTGTCCCACCGGGAACTGATGCGATCCATTTCTCGAAAAGTAATCTTTGAAAATTTTTGAAATTTTGGTAACATTATAAAGTCAGTGGGGGACATACAACTAAAATATTTTGACAGCTTTACCACTTCCGGTTATACCGGAAGTTATCGTTAACTTCCTTATTTTAAATGGAACACCCTATATATTAGTTATTTTTTAGATTTTGCATAAAATTCTAAACATAATTTATATATAATGTTCTATACCTAAGTCCAACCGTTTTTGACTTATTATAAATTTGATGTCAAAAATGATGTTTGTAAGCCATTACATAACCATCAATTTCTTCTAAACAAAAGCCTTTAATTTTGGGTTGGGGTTCGGTTCCTTGTAAAGGAAGAACTTCTTTAGTAGACTGTATCGATATTATCACAATTAATAAATACAAAGTGGTCAAAATTAATGGTTAAAAATGATCACGACAAAAACCTTAAAAGTCAATTTTTTTAAATGGAAACCCCTATCTTTTATTACCTTATCCTATTAGGCATTAAAAATAAGGGTAAGTTTGTATAGGGATGTCTATTTCAAAAATGTATAGTTTTCGAGATATTAACGATTTAATATTTATCTATTCTAACAACGCATTTAAGTACGGTTAGGTACAGGGTAGTTGGCTGAAGCCGCATTTTGTTGTCAAGGCCAACTAGAAGCCGTATTTAAAAGCATTGCTAGAATAGATAAATATTAAATTGTTAATATTTCGAAACTATAAATTTTGAAATAAACATCCTTTACAAACGTATCCTTATTTTTAATGCTTATTAGGATAAGGCAAAAAAAGATAGGGGTTTCCATTTAAAAAAATTGACTTTAAGGTTTTTGTCGTAATAATTTTAACGATTATTTTTGACCACTCTGTATTTATTTATTGTGATAATCTCAATACAGTCTGCTAAAGTAGTTCTTTCTCTACGAGAAATCCAACCCAACTCATATTAAAGTCTTTTATATAGAAGAAATTGATGGTTATGTAATGGGTTGCAAACGTCATTTTGACATAAAATTTAAAATAAGTCAAAAATGGTTGGACTTACGTATAGAACATTATACATAAATTATGTTTGGAATTCTAAGCAGAATCTAAAAATGAATTATGTTTAGGGCGCTCTATTTAAAATAAGAAGGTTAACATTAACTTCCGGTATAACCGGAAGTGGTAGAGCTGTCAAAATATTTTAGTTGTATGTCCCCTACTGACTTTATTATATTACCAAATTTTTAAAATGTTCCAAAGCTTACTTTTGAGAAATTGATTGATTGATTGCAGCAGTTCCCGGTGGGACACCCTGTATATTCTCCGAAAATTACGATCGAGTCGATTCGAATGACACCTCGATCGTAAGTTTTGTATAAATTTGTGTTTTTTACAGTATTTGATTGTTAATAAAAAAGTAGAAAATTAACATTTAAATTTTTCCAACAGGAATCTATTTTTGTACCTCTTAAGAATAACCCAACAACGTGAAAAAAAATCTTAAAGTTGTAGTTTAATAATAATCGGGCTTTTTATGTTAACATACAATTAAAAAAGTTGTTAATTAACTAATGGATAACTACTGGAAAAATGGGTATAAAAATTTTTGGCTGATGGATAATTATTTATTCATGTATTCTAATTGTGCCAAATTTTTTTTATCCTTTAATTTTCATATTATATATGACATTTTTTGTTGCCGTGTCCGACGGACGGACATCGCGCGGAAGTCAGACTGCCCGCTTTTAGCGCTATTTTCGGGGCTCTGTAAAATTATAAATATTCAAGATACAGTTCCGGGAGGTAGGACTTTTTTAGGAAATTTCTTTCTCTTTTGATTTTTTTCTTTTAAATTTTGAATATCTTTTATAGTTTTTGAGATATTCAAAAAAAAACCCTACTTTTTTTCATTTATTGTTTATAACTTTTGCAATTTTTATCGGCCCCTTTCGGAACTTTTCCTTAAACTTTCTATACATTATTCCGATTCGAATCCTCGATCGTAATTTTCGGAGAATATACAAAAATTTTCCCCAAAAGGTACATGTTGCCCAGACTATATTTGGTTTTTGTGGTGGTAAATTGGTAAATATTTTTCATTAAATCGAACAACAAAAAATTTGAGTTTCTTATAAACGTCGGGTTACAATAAAATATAAATTAAGTAAAATATTTCTTTGTGAATCGTAGTAATTACCATTAAATTAAGTATTTTATTGTTAAATTTGTATTGCAATCTTAAATACTAGTAGTAAAATAAAGGTGTTTATGTCGGAGTGACGAGGAACGAGGTTAGCAGCGCGGCTTGACAAAATCACCTTTATGGTACAGTAACATAAGGATGTTTCTGTTGAGCCGCGCTGCCAACCTCGCTCCAAACATCTCCGACATAAACACAGCCTAAAAGTATTAAGTAAAATAGTTTTCTTTTCAAAATAAATTCAACGCACTTATACCACTGATCTCGATGGATTGCCAATGTTATAACCTGCGCGAAACAAAAGTTACATTTCATGGGCGAAAAAACGGTTTATGCGCAAGCCAGTTGAGGGTAAACGCACCCGGCAACAAACAAACTATCCGCATTATAGGAAAGAATTTAGACTCTTTGTTTGACCTCCGGGCAGTGCGGACGTGCGTAGGGGACTACAAAGTTCTTCCCAGAGTGGCGGCTAGAGGTGTCGTACGAACGTTTTTTACCTTCGGGGATCAAGGAAAGATTCACGCTAAATTGACGGCATCTTTCTTCTGGATCTAAGCGCTGTGAGCGAAGATTCCTATAAGCTGATGGTATCCTGTTTGGTGGTGAACACGAGGTATTTCTCAAATGGCGGGAAATAGATGGGCGTGCCATGGGAACTGTCAGTAGTGAAAGTGAAGGTTATACGTAACACCAGTAGCAGATCTTGGTTTGACAGCCGACAATTTATGCATTGCATCGATTGTTGAATTATTTGTTTTCTTTTGGAATTTCTGGGAGCTACGAGCTCGATTATCCAGATTTTCCGCCGACGAAGCATGGAAAGCATAGTCCGGAAGGGGGAGAGTGGTGGATTGGACCTGAAGGGACCAAAACCAAGAAAAAAAAATTGAAATAGAATAGAATAGGAAAGAATTTGTTGACGAAGGGTACGGGGTGCCGGTGTTTGTATTTTGCCACGGCTTTTAAGTGCGCATGATCGTCCACCCACTGCGCGAGGTCTTAAAAATCCGAAAAATGATTCTTGCCACTGCGGATCTAAATGTAGACTTATACTAGAAACATTATGAAAAATCTCACGTAAGATTGAATGGCTCCCCCATTAAATAGCATTAAATAAAATTTCACAAAATCTCACCAGAGGGGGGTAGGATAAAATTTAAAAGCGCCTCACGTAATTTATAGACGCCTTCTTTGTCATGAAAAAATTGCAACTAAAAACAAAGATCGACGTTTTCAAGCGTATTTCTAAAAACTAAACGTCTTAATTTATATACCCTTACGTGTCTTCACAAATTGAAAAAACAATCAATTATTGTATATCTCCCGATAACTTAACACATACGTGTTTAAAAATCGGAGAGAGTTTAGAGAAAATAGAGATAATGATGGATACCCGACAAGAAATTCCAGAAACCTTGTGTTCCCACAACATACCTCAACACTATATGAAAAATCCCCATATTACGCCTGTGTCCGAATTTTTAACAAACTACCAAACCAAGTCAAAGAAGCTACATCGATTGGTATATTTGGAAAAATAATTAAGCACTTTCTAAATTATAACTCCTTCTATTCTCTCAATGAATTTCTAAACCCAACGACCTGTGATTTAACCATTCCTAATTTTAATTAATTATAATCTGCCTGTTATTTTATTTTATTTATATATGTTATTTTATACTATTTACTAAATGATTGAATTTGCTATACATATACTTTTGCTTTCTTTATAGTTTTATTGTCCATATACAATTTGTTTTAACTGTATTTTAAATTAGACTTAAGAAAATTATTAACGAAACTTCAATCATTGTATGATTTTCTAGTGAATAAAGAGTTTAGGTTTGAGTTTGAACTGTTGACTTAAAATATAGTACAGGATACATAAAATATAGTTAGAATTCGATGCAGAGTTTAAATCTACATATAGTAAAGGAATAGGATTTTTTAAATTTGTAAAATATAGTTGGTGGTCGTAATTTTTCGGCAATCGTGCATACATGATTTTACCATCCCTATTTTACATTCTAAGGCTATTTGGATCTTAGACTACTAATAAACTAGTGATTAACAATAACGATTATATTTCAATAAAAAAGGTAAATTTGCATACTTTTATATTTTAGAGCCTCTACTTCATATTAGGTTTATTTACAAAACCTTTATAGAGAATTTGTTTGAAAGACATGGACAAAGATGTGGAAAAAGTAAAAAAAAACAATTCGGTATTTACCTGAAGACGACTAGAGATACTTACCAATTTAAACTTAGTATTTTTAAAATATATTAAGACAATGGAAGTCTCTTTCTCTGTCTCTCTCTATTTTTTTCTTGGTTTTGGTCCCTTCAGGTCCAATCCACCACTCTCCCCCTTCCGGACTATGCTTTCCAGGGCTTCGTCGGCGGAAAATCTGGATAATCGAGCTCGTAGCTCCCAGAAATTCCAAAAGAAAACAAATAATTCAACAATCGATGCAATGCATAAATTGTCGGCTGTCAAACCAAGATCTGCTACTGGTGTTACGTATAACCTTCACTTTTACTACTGACAATTCCCATAGCGCGCCCATCTATTTCCCGCCATTTGAGAAATACCTCGTGTTCACCACCAAACAGGATACCATCAGCTTATAGGAATCTTCGCTCACAGCGCTTAGATCCAGAAAAAGATGCCGTCAATTTAGCGTGAATCTTTCCTTGATCCCCGAAAGTAAAAACGTTCGTACGACACCTCTAGCCGCCACTCCGGGAAGAACTTTGTAGTCCTCTACGCACGTCAGCACTGTCCGGAGGTCAAACAAAGAGTAAACAATGGAAGTCCAAGAAACGCCTTCCACTTAATTATTAAAACGTTTCTGGGAAAACAGCATTTCCCAATATTTTTAGAAATACTGTTGGCAACATTTTTTCTCAGAAACCGCTCCAATTCTATTAATTTTGATGTTCAGTGTATCAGCCAGACTTTGGCAAAATATTTTTCTGTTGTGTATTGAATATTACTTAAGGTAGTTTCTATTGTCTAATTTAAGTCGCAATGTTTTTATACGGTTTAAATTAGTTCTGTTGTCACTAGATACAATTATGATTTTTTACACGACCGCTAAAAGAAATGCTGTTTCTTTAATCGTTAACATGAAGTTAAAGTACTCTATTCTAGTAGACTACATAAAGAGTTAAAAAAGTAACTTTTTTCACACCTCGAAGCTTTTTTCACACTTTGAATTAGTGTTTTGTTTCATTGCCTCCTACAATAAACTTAAATATCACATTATGCAATGTACAGTAAACGCGACATCAACTGAAACAAACGGTCAAGTTACCTTTGATTTCGTCATTATTTCTTTTATTTCATGTGTCACTAGTTTTTTGACAGTTTGCAAATAAATTTAATAAAAATGACTAAAACTTCGAAGCTTTTTTACACTTTTAGTAAGTGTTTTGTTTCAATGCCTACTTCAATAAAGTTAAATATTAATTTATGCAGTGTAAACAGTAAACGCGACATCAACTGAACCAAACGGTCAAGTCACCTTTGATTTTTGTCATTATTTCTTTTAGTTCATGTGTCACTAGTTTTAAAATTTGACAGTGTGCAAATAAATTTGATAGAAATTATTGAGAATAATAATAAAGAATTTGGATGACTAAGAAATTGAAAGGAATTTATACTTTTTAGTATTATTTCTACAAAAAGTATGTACATAAAATTTTTAATATTAAATTAAAATGCATAGTAATGAAGGGAATAATTGTCTCTTAAACAATAAGGAGGCTATGATTTTTTGTTGCCATATAATAGCTGTGCTGCAAAAATTAAACCTAATAAGTTTAGATACATAAAACATGTATAAAATGGTATTTTGGAAAAATTTTATACGATCGTGAAAAAAAAATAGTATGTAACACATTCATAAAGTATCTTTTTACTCATGGGATTGCCGCACTCGCCTAACGCCTCGTGCTGTCAAACTTTCCATTCGTAAAAAAGTATTACTTTATGCACTTGTTACATAATTTACTATTAGTGAACCGTATCTAAAAAATGATTTTTTTAAACAAAACAAATCAATACGATGTCCAGTTAAAAAATATTGATTTTAGGTCGTTCCTCTGCTGTTTGTTATTTAAATAATTTTCTTTGGGGCTGTTTTAATTTTTATGTAAGAAAATACAAAACTTGAGGATTTCATTTCTTTTAAATACAACGAAAATTAAAAATATGCGCTGCTTTATCCTTATACATATTTTTGTAAAGTGCAAAATGTTTTCTAATCACGTGTACAAAATTTAAGGGGCAAAGTAAGCTGATTTTATAAAGAAAAGGTAATGGGAAGCCATGCTTAGGATTAGGACACTCTAAGACGGTTTTTCTATATATTTTTGAAACCGTTTTCATAAAAAATTTGAATTTGAAATATATTACATAAGTTTTGACGTTTTATCAGATTCTAAGTGTAAGATTGGAATATCAAAATTGTAATAAGAAGCGCACCCTGTACAATTCAACAATGCTGGACCAGCGAATTTTGTTGAAGCTCTTACTAGGCTCCCTTTAAAAACGACAATTTAAACCATAAAAATCTCCTGATGCTCATATCATATTCCTGGTACTTAACTGAACTGCGTGCGTACCTTAGGTTTAAAGCTCAAAAGCGGATGCTCCTTCTAAGGTTTCTAGGTTAAAGACAACAAATATACCATATCAAGGTTACATTTTTAGCATATTAATTAATGAACCATTATTCTGAGATATTTAATATGTAATAATTGTCCTTTACATTCATCTAAGTCAAATTATTAGAATTTGCAATCAAGCTGCTAGAATATTAAATACATATATTGCATGCATGCATATTTTATTTTGCAACGGTTAATTAAACATAATATAATAAAAAAGTTGTTTTTTCAAAAACATAAATGTCAACAAATCTAACAAAAGTAATGCACTTTTCATTTTTTATAGAAACGTTTTCATACCAAACAAAAAGAAAATGATTTTTGATCTGTTCGTCATTTGAAAGAAAACCAGATATTTTTAAAAAATATTTTATTTTCAAATTTCTTCCCAGTTACATCTATCTTTTGAAGTGATATCACTTAGAAAAAAGCCTAAAAAAATCCTATTCTTAAAAAAAAATATTTAAAAAGTCTCCGCAGTGGCTATAAGCATTTTTCGGATATTTACACTCGCGCAATAAACAAATGGACGGGTGGACGAACATGCGCACTTACAAGCCGTGGCAAAATACAAACACTGGCACCTCGTACACTTCGTCCGCGGTCTGACCGTGACGCTCATTAGTTACCGTACTCCGAACAGAAAACCAGGATGCTGTTTTTCGCCCATGAAATGTAACTTAACAGAAAATCAGAACGCCGTCGACAAATTCTTTCCGATAATGCGGATAGTCTGTTTGGCGCCAGGCGCGTTTACCCTCGATTTGCTTGCGCACAAACCCGTTTTTCGCCCATGAAATATAACTTTTCTTTCGTGCAGGTAATAACATTGGCAATCCATCGAGATCAGTGGTTAAGGCACATTCTCACGGGGCGATTTTAGTTGATCAACTTAAGTGGATCAACTAAAAGTGAAGGAAAGTAACTGTAAAAACATAGGTTTCCATTTTAGTCGGTTAGGTTTGGTGTTCTTTCGGAGAGTTCATCCAGTTTTGTGGATTCAAATGCAACATAAATAGTTTCAGAGAATAAAATCTGTTCACATATTTCCTATTATATGAACCCTGGAATGACTCATAACTTGAACAATAAAGTTTGAACAAATCAATCTTTGTAAAATCAACTAATATCGAACCGTGAAATTGCAAAACCTGACCGACCAAAATAAAAACCTCTACTTTTACAGTTATTTTCGTTTGATTTGAGTTGATCCACCTAAATTAAACGACTAAAATCGCCACGTAAAGATGGGCCCTAAGTGTGAAAACGCCCATAGGATGCCTATTTGTCGAATACTTTTAACCGATTTCAAAAGAAGACCCTCCTCCCCCATGCTGAGATTTGGTGAGATTTTCCTCGACCCCTCCCTCCCTAAAATGTCTCACGTAATTTATGGACGCTCCCTATTTCTTTCTAGTCGCGTCGTTTAAATAGTGTGCAAGCAAAAAAAGGAAAATAATTTGAAATTGAGAAAGAACTCATGACCCCCTGGCTTCTTTCCTGCTGAATTGCAGTCTATCAACAATAATTCAAGCGGTTCGTTTCTCCAATTTTTAAAGAATGACCTATAATTCTGTTACGCCTTGTCTACAGGGCCGTGTTAACTGTTTGAGGCGCCCTAGACTAGAATTCCCGGAGCGCCTATTTTCCACCAAAAAATGTTTGAACAGCAAAAAAAGGTCCTTTCCTCCGTAGCGCCTATTTTGAGTGCCAGGCGCCTTACTGCGTTACTTCACCACCCGAAATAAAATTTGATTACCAAAAAAAGGCCATTTTCTCCTTTTGCGCCTAGGGAAATTAGTCACCAAAAACTTTTTAAAAACTCCCCTGTCTGGCGCCTATTACTCCCCTGTCTAGCGAATATTTTTTCATGGCGCCCTAGACTGTAGCCTAGTCAGCCTAATGGATAATACGGCCCTGCTTGTCTACTATACTATAAACATTTTTTTTTTGCTTTATTTGGTCTGGATGTACGGAATATGCACTGTGAAGATCTTTACCTTTTTTACAGTATTTTTTGGCTGGATGCTGTTAAATTTGATCTTACGAGCGTCATATATCAAACACAACTTCCTTTTTTATACATATTGTAAAATAAAACCTAAATATAATAGATATGAATCACAACAGACTATAATATTATTCAACAATATGTAGATAATAATTTACAGCATTTTAAATTAGACGGAAGGTTTTTGTTAAATTGGTGAATTATATTCCAAATAAAGAATACAAGGACATAGAATCCTCTAAAATGGACAACAAATGATCATTGTTATATAAATAATAAAAACTTATTAAACAATCATGCTAGTTTCTGCTATTCCTATTTAAAAACAATTATATTATTTTAATTTGGGATTTTAAGGCTAAACCAAATACTTATAGCAACTAGTCTTTTTACTCTTTGCAATTTTAATTTTTGTCAGGACCACTAAGTGTTTTAGTGTTGATGTTTGTCTTAAATTATTTGACAGTTTAGTATTACCAAAATTGGAGTATGGAAGTATTGTGTGGTCTCCGCAATATAACATAATATGGAATAAATCTATTGAAAGAGTGCAAAGAAAATTTTTAAAGTACTTATTTTTAAAAAGTTTGGTTTCTATCCTAATCAAGGGTACAATCATTTGGCCTTATTACATCTTTTTCATAGATTATCATTAGAAAACAGACGGATAAAGATGTATCTTGTTTATTTGTTTAAGGAGATGCCGTAGCACGTTAAATGAGCTAAAACGCGATTCGCTACCGTTTTTAAATATTTGTTTGAGAAAAATATTGTATATTGAAAAGTTTCTTAAAATGACCCAAAGATTATCGGAAAGTTGGTTATTTTTACGGTTTTGAAATTTTGGGAAATTTAATGTGTTGATTATTACCATTACCAAAACACAAATAACTTTGCGATAATCTTTGGATAATTTTAAAAACTTTTCTATGTACAACTTTTTCTCAAAACAAATATTTAAAAACGGCAGCGAATCGCGTTTTAGCTAATTTAACGTGCTACGGCATCCTCTTAAATTATTAAGCAATAAAATTAATTCCTCTGAATTATTGGCAAAACTTCCATTTTCCATAAAATATAGCAATACCAGACAAAAAGAGTTTTCTATTTGGACTTTCCAAGGATAAATACATATAAAAATTCTCCAATTTACCGCATGTGCGCCTTATTTAATGAATATATGAGTGATTTAGATGTTGATAACACCAACCTAAATCAATTTATAAAAGTTGTGGAGGAAAAACTCTACTTGTCACAAGCAATTGTCTGATATTCTGTATTTAGTTTTGTAAATAATAGTTATATTTTATTAGTGTAGAGTAGTATAGTAGTATAATTGACTTAGTTTTGTGATATAATAGTTAGGTATATGCACATATTTGTAAGATCTATCTCTATATTTTTTTTTTTATGATTTGTATTGTTCCTTAGACTAGGTGGTATCTGTAAATGGCAAAGCTGTAGATACTGTAGATATAAATAAATTAATAAATAAATACACAGACAAAAAAATAAAGCGTTATTTTAATATGTAGGAAATAATGCAAAAATGTAAACGCAAATTTAACACCTAAATTCCATTCCATTATTAAAATACAGTCGACATTTTCCCCAAATTTGGTTTAGTTTGGTTATTTCCTTTTTGTAACTTGTGTTTTTTAACTTTGGTGCAATTTTTATATTTCTTTAAACTGAAGTAAATAAAAATAAAGCTTTTTTTTTTATTTTTTTCTAAATAAACAATTTAAATGCAAATATCTCGAAAAATGTTGCTTAGGGCGATTCTAACAAGGTATATCTTTTTTGTGTGTAAAGATGAAAAGCATAGGAAAGTTTATTGGCAAAGTAAAATTTAGCTGAG
This sequence comes from Listronotus bonariensis, assembly GCA_014170235.1. Lineage (NCBI taxonomy): Eukaryota > Metazoa > Arthropoda > Insecta > Coleoptera > Curculionidae > Listronotus > Listronotus bonariensis. Next base: position 91,945 of record JACEGR010000933.1, on the reverse strand, counting down.
AAGAAGCCAGAGGAGTCATGGAAATAAAGATGGCAATCAACTATGTCCGAGACTATTTCTTTCTAATCGCGTCGTTTAAATAGTGTGCGAGCAACAAAAAGGGGTTCTTCTTTGTTAATTCACTTTAAAGAATTCTTAGATGATACATACAGAGTAGCAGCAAAAAGTTGCGACGGTTTAGAGAAAATCAAAGTAGTGTAGGTAGTGCCCTCTACACAAAAAAGTTAATATCGGATCTAAAAAGTTCATGTAAAAAACACCTAGGGACCCAGTTTTAACAACTTTCAACACGTATCAAACATCAAAATAAATAAATAATATCCTTTTACTTTGGCACTTTGTAGCTTCCTTATTATCAACTTTTGTATACAGAAGATAAATTTAAAAAATCCGGTTACTTCCGGAGATACCCGAAAAACCGAAAATCTCAATTATCCGTTTTATTTCTTAGGGCCCTGTTAGTGATTATTTTAAAAAACCAGTAGCACTTTCTTATGCTCTTCAAGAAATGTTTTTATTTTTCCGATACGTCGCTGCGTTTTTTACATACCATCATTCTGGTCCGTTCTGGTTTCTGGTTATCTAAAAACGCAACGTCGTATCGAAAAATAAAAATATTTTCTTGAAGAGCATAAAAAGTGTCTTAAGAAAGTGCTATTGAGTTTTCAAAATAATCACTAACAGGGCCTTAAAAGATAAAATGGATAATTAAATTTTTTGTTTTTTCCGGATATCTCCGGAAGTAACCGGAATATTTAAAATTTCTCTTCGCCCAATTATATCAGCATTAGGATGCGCAACTTTGCCTTAGTTTAACCAACTCTCCCTCTCCTATAATTACCGAGATAACAATGCTAATGCATCGAATTTGTAACACCCTGTATAGGTATTGGTCGTATTTTAATATTTTGGTATAAGGAATTTAGGGTTTTTCTCTGTACCATTAATTAGTGGACACCCTGTATTTTTTTTTTTTTTCGTAAAATTAACTCATATATAAGTCCTTATTTTTACCATAATTAGGAAACACTTTGTATAATTATTTTATTTTATTTTTAGTGTTTCCCAACCAAAGAAAGCAGTTCGTCGATTGGGTACTGACCTCTTGCGAATGTTCCTCGAAGAAATCGGACCAGACGTGGTTGTTGAAGTTGAAGGTCACAAGCTTAAAGCCCACAAGTGCATTTTAGCTTCTAGATGTCAATATTTTGCCGCATTGCTTAGTGGCAATTGGCTTGAGAAGTCGGGCAATGTAATTTCTCTACAAGTAAGTTTAGCATCAGAACAAATTAAGTAGTTACCTCCAAAATATCTGTGTCTTTTGTAAAATTAATCAAATATATAAAGTATCCACATTTGCTGTTCTCACACCCTTCCCGAAAAGCGATGTCGCTCAAAACGAGATCAATTTCTCCACCAAAAACCTAATGCTTTATGCTTTCTTACAGTGAGGGATACATAAATATTAGTGTCCGACCGAACTTTCGGTTTCGGCGAATTTCGGCAGCAGTTTCTGTTTCGGCCAAAATTGGCCGAAACTTTTGCCGAAACCGAACTGATTTCGGAAGTGCGGTCTCGTCTAACTTCGTTTCTCGAGGCAACGCTTTTCGTTTGGACTCGAATAAATATATCCTAGGCTATATTAGCTGAAGCTATGACTCACGGCTACCCGCTTGGACCCAATACTGGTTTTGCACTATTTTATCACCCTGTATAAAACAAAATAAAAGGGAAATTGAACAATACAATAAATAAATTATTAATCAAGACTAATGATAGATTGGATCACAACAACTGTTTTTAAAAACTTTCACTAAGATATGTTTGTACATTTAAGAAAGTATGGACAATGGTGCCGCACCATCAGATCGCAGTGATTTTTTTATAAAAATATATTTCTTCTAGCTAACAGGTTTTATGCTATATATATGTCAAAAAGTACTATTTTTTACCTAACTAAATATTTTAAACAAGTTTTACTCGAAAATGCTAGAAACTGAACTGAAGTTCAACGTTTTTAATTTCAAAAACCTATTCTTTTGAAACATGATCAATTTCACTTCCTAATCATTTGATCACATGACTGTTGCCATTTGAAATATTAATAAACATTTAGAATGAAGTTAGCCACATAAGTTTCAAAAGAAGGATAATTATCAGTTTGATCACTGATCAAGTTTCAAAGAATAGGGCACAAATATACAATACAAAAAGGTGGGATTTTTACTTTTGCCCAAAACGTATATTCTAACCAAAAATATTTTTGATAAGCAATTTATTTAAAAATGCTTAGCCTTAACTTCGGCTTAACTTGACCGTTTTTTAGATTCTTTTAGACTTTTCAAGTGAAATTAAACGAACTTAGCTCACTTTTTTTTATTTGACATATAGAGAGTTTGTTTCAAAATCTGTTATTTTAACAGACAATATATTCTTCAAGTGCGAGACTGGTCATATTCGACGTCAGCTTAGTGAGTAAGAGGAGTTAAGAAAAAGGGGCTATTTGATAGGTACTCCGATGTTGTCCGGTACTTAGTCGTATCTAAATGAGCATACATGGTCAGTTAGGTCTTCAAACCTACCTGAAATGAAAGGGAGTCCGCGAGTAAGTGCGAACGTGAGTATGCTGAACTGACGGCGTGTTCCAATGCAAATTCATAGTATCGGTCTTACTCGGAGTCTTGCCTTCGTACCTACCTTCAGGTAGGATCTAGGACAAGTCTCATCGTGAGTATGCCTATTAAAACTTCGAATTTTACATAAAAGTAAAGCTGATGTCTAATTGCGAAAATTCAGATATAACCGGTTTCTCTGTCTAATATGCTTTTTTACAAGTTTACACTTCTAACCCCTTTGGGTAGACGTTATCAAGTGTGGTTCTAGGTAAAGGGTGTACTAGAAATTACTTCCGACCGCGAAACACACTTTAAGGCACTTAAATGGCTGGGTTGTATCTCTCTTTAGTTCTCAATAGTTTATCAGGATGTAGGAGCCGTGATGTAGGTCCACAATGGCCACGGCCTAGCCCAAGAAGCTGTGTAATTTTTTATGCATTTTTTGACGGGATAACGTCTTATAATTCGATGGAGCCGGCTGCAGACACAAAAACATGACTCATGCGGCGTTCCATTTAAAGCTTGAAGTGCAAGCGAGAGCGCGGAAGAGGCACAATCGGCCTCCGCGTTCGACATCTGTTTCTCTCCTACTTTGAGCGGTCCGCCTGCTATACAATAATACATTTACATGTTTTCGTCAAGTAGGAAGTGCAGTAAACAGTGAATGTGGTGTAAATTGTTTAATTTTCTTTGTTTTTTCAAAAGTTGGAAATAAATTGTTAATGCCACATTGTTACTTGTAGTTGATCTGTATAATTTAAGTGAATACCTTATGACGTTATCACGTAAATTAATCGTACGTACACCGAATTTACAGACAACCAATTTTTTTACAGAAAAGTGCTGGCACTGCTTAGACATAAATTATAGGTTGAATGAAAAAAATCTAAAAAGATATAAAACACTTCATTAGATTAATGCACTACTTGTCGATGACTGTAGAAGAAGTCAAGAGTCTCCAACACATTAAACTTTATTCTGTTACAAGTTACAACACCTAATTCTTTATTATAGTAGGGAGCCCACGAAGTTAAATGGGGATTTACTCGAGCGTCACAGAGACCTAGTGGGTTGCAAAGCTTAGATGACAAGAAGAAAAAATGTTATATTATAATGTATACCTTTTCATCGGGGCGTTAAGCGGCTATAGACTTTTAAGTATGTCAAAAATACTGTTAATATTTTGGCTGGTGGAAACCGTTCGGATCGTATGGGATAGTATTTTTTCATTATTCTTTAATTATTTTCTTCAAATTAAAAAAAATAGGTAAGCTTGAGAATGTCAAAATGACGTTTGTTTTTGTAGCCCTCCGCTTTGTTTAGAGTCACTCTTAAATTGGCAGATTAGTGGAATATACACTGTTTAGCATGTAATTAACTTGCTATATCTTAATCTGATGCGCTCGAAAATTTCTGATGGATATATTTTTGTTTTTTATGATCGACCCTGTATACGGGGCTCATATTTGGTGGAGGTACTTAACCGAGTATAAGGTATTCTCCGTTAAATTAATCTGCCGCGCTGTAGTAAATCTCGAAATCCTCTCTTGGGCTCCCCTACCATTAGCTGTTGTATGTGTATTAAATAATACGTAGAAAAATTATGTTTGCACACACTTTGAACCACTTTATCTTTAAATTTAAAACTGATTGTTTAGAAACAAATGTGTATTGACATTAGAGCCAAAAATTCTTATAAATAACGTCTCTACATTATTTTTTATCCATAGTGTAAATATAACTCCTTTTAACATTAAAAACTTGTTACAAACTTTTGGGATAGCCTGTATAGGCATAAATCAGTCTGCTAAAAACAGTTATTCAAAGCATGAAAACAATCTGGTTTATAATAGCCATTAAAGCCTATAAAATTCTTAAAACAATTTTAATGGTATCGTAAAGATAAAACAACATAAAAAACGTGCAGAAAAATGCCTACTTCATCTATCTAATTTAATTAAAAGCAATAATTTTAATGCAAGGTAATAAATTGCCTGTTTGCTACATTAAAGATTGCATGTAAAGAAATGTAAAAATTGCTGTTGGGGTAATTAGTTTATTTCTCAAATTGTTCTCTTTTTTTGGTTCTGGGACAGCATAAGTTTTTTTAAATTTGGGATATTTGCTGCGCACTCAGCCAGCGCTGGCCATTGTACGCAGACAGCATAAGTACTAATGAATGTCTGAATGTCTTTAATGATAAAAAAATAAAAACAAGACTTAAGAGGATGCAGTACACGTTAAATTGAGCTAAACGTATTACAGCTGCCGTTTTTAAATATTTGTTTTGGAAAAAGTTGTATATAGAAAGTTTTTTAAAAACGATCCAAAGATTATCGCAAAGTGGTTATTTTTACGGTTTTGTAATTTTGTAAAATTTAATGTGTTAATTTATAAACATTACCAAAATTCAATTAACTTTCCGATATCCTTTGGATCATTTTAAAACACTTTTCCATATACAACTTTTTTCCAAAACAAATATTTAAAAACGGCAGCGAATCAAGTTTTAGCTCAATTTAACGTCTACGGCATCCTCTTAATAGGAAGTATAAAAAGGAGTTTATATTTTAGATAATAATAAGTAGTACTTCGACTAACCGTTAATGTAGATAAAAAGTACTTTGCTCATCTAAACAGAAAAAATAAGATAATATTTAAAGTAATTAGTATTTTATCTTCCAAAAGTTGTTTACAAATATTCTTTTTGGTGCTGGTCATAAAAGCAATGATTAATTGATCTGACCCACGTTTACTTTCTTTTTTACAGGGTGTGTCGATGTTAGCACACAAAATGTTTAATACAGTGTGTCCCCGGATAGGAGTTACAACAGGACAAATGGACCAAAAATTTTAAAAACGAAATTTTGGGAAAACTGATCTCATTTACATTACACTTTACACCTTAAATAATGGGCAAGAGGGAGTAAAGAAAATTTTATTTATTTTTTTTAATTCGCCGCTTTAAGCCAAGTATTTTAAAAACTGTTAAGGCATGCTGTAAAAATTGACAAAAATATATTTTTTTTTGTACTTTAATTATATAACTTTAAATTTTGACATAAAATTTAATTCTCTACAACATTTACTTATACAATTTTGTCCTTTTTTCAAAATAAAGGTACTTTGCCCATTTTTCATATTTTTAGTTTTAACTCGCCCTTCATATTACAAATCAAAGTAAAATTTTGTATTTATCAGTTTTGAACCATGCGACCAGTTTTTCGAAAAGGACGTTTAAAAATTGTAATAATAATGGTCCATTTGTCTTCTTTAACACCTATCCTGGGACACACTGTATATCTAAAAATACAGGATGTCCGGAAATTACGCGTCAGGATTTCTGTGGGCGATTCTGCACAAAAATTTAAGGCAACAAACTTCTATACAATTTTTTTGATAACTCAAAATTAACGGAGGTTGAAGGAATTTTAATTTTTATTTTTTTTAATAATTTTTTTCTAGAATCCTGATTTTTGCCAAATTTTCCATACATATCACTAATAATTTTTTGTATTCACCTTATTAATTTGACGCCAGTGGTCAACGCCAAAGGTTCTAAACTGACCTTCACTTTTAAAAATGACTTGGAACTTTTTTGTTTTAATCCCTGTATAAATTTGGATATAAAACTAATAAAGAGCATTAAAATATCTTTTAAAAAGGTCCTCTTGTTCCATTAACATAAAATAAACGGTTTCCGAGAAAAACGACTTTTAAACATTTACACACGGTAAATTTGAAATTCTGATTTTTAAAATAAACAAAGCCAGCCTTGAAAACAAACGTTGTTTATGGTTAATTTGTTATTGATATGTATGCAAAATTTGTGCGGAAATCAGTACACTAGAAAAAGTTATTAGAAAAAAAAACATTTTTTTCTTCAGCCTAGTAGTCTAGCAGTCAGTATATCCGTTTATTTTGAGTTTTTGAAAAAATCGTATAGAAGTTTTTTGCATTAATTTTTCGTGCAGAATTTCCGGACGCCCTGTATAATATTATGGCAAAAAATTGGAAAGGAATTTTAAAGATTCATTTTTTTAAAATTATTCTAGAGTTTATTGATACACTGTGTAAAGCCTTCAGAATTAATGCCTTAAATTTATATTCGAAATACGTGGAGGGCGAACAATATCGCATAAATTAAAAGATATTGCTTGATTAAACATGGGCACAACATAAAGGGACAGGGGCGTAGCTAGGGGGTAGCAAGGAAGCAGCTGCCCCTCTCCCTGGAAGAGTTTTTATTTTTTTACGCAAAAATGGTGCATTGGAGAGCAGAGGTCGAAAAATAAATGAAGGTTTTTTTAAATAATTTTTATTTTTGAAAAACCCAGTGCCGTACTATATGTTTTTGAAAAATCTCCAGTATACATCCCTGTCGGTCGCCACTGGTAGAATTAATTAAAAATCTTTTACATTAAAAAATGCATATTGGTGCTTGGTAGATGTCTGTCAAATTTCATGAACATATCTGAAACAGTTATGAAGCTATGATAAGAAAACCATTTTTGACTTAAAATTTTAAGACCCAGTAGCTTAAAAGTTAAGATGTTTAGGACATATGTTCATATGAACTTTTCTTCCCAAAATAAGCCAAGGAATTATATCCTGTATTTTTAGCCATAAATTGAAATACACCCTGTATAAAAATTATTGATTTTTGCCAAAAACTTGAAAATTGCTTTAATTTATACAAAAGAAAACTAAAAGATTTAAACTTTTCCGTGTAAAATTCGATCAAACGCAGATAAGCCGTCTTTACCTATGGTAGATTCGCGGATTCCCCGCCGATATAAATTTAAAAATTAAAACTTCAGAAAATTAAGTTAATGCGCAAACACCACATTTTGAAATAAAATGCACTATATGTAGACGTAAAAATGGAATAGTTATACTCAGGTTTGAGGATTTGCCAAAATTTATGACTATAAAAATTTCAAACTAATTTTTATTTACCCAGATAAATACAGGGTGATTCAAAAATCGATCACGAAACTTAAGGGGATGATTTTACTTGACATGGTGATGGTGGAGGGGAGGATAACCATCTGAATGTTTTAAAAGAAGCAACTTAAGGTGGCGCCACAGTAGCCAGAGGATATTTTTTAATCAATGAGCATGAATTATTAGAGTGAGATACAAAATGAAAAAGGACAGATAGATACAAAATAAAAAAGGAAAGAAATACCAAAATCCCTCCACTGGCTACTGTGGCGCAATCCCAACTTGCTGCATTCCGATGGCCATTTTTTCAACTTGTCCGCCATAAAAGATGGTTATCCTCCCTCCACCATCCATACTTTGCAGATTCTAAAAATTTTAGGACAAAGGTACTTTTTAAATAGCCGCCAGAGGGCACTTTACCTAAAACTTAAAATTTAATTACATCATAACTTTTTGTTTTGACGGATATCGCAAAGCTGGGGGCGCCATTTTATAGACAATCAAAAACTTAAAAATAAGGAACTCTTTATTAAAGTCGATTAACCTCACCAGTTTATAGGCACCAATAGTCATCAAGTTTTCATCAACTTCAATCAAATTACCTACATACATACAGGGTGTGCAGTAACTCAACCGACAAACTTTAGGAGCGATTCTACAACAGAAAATAAGAAAAAAACTTCATATAAACATATGTCCTAAACGCCTTAGTTTTTGAAGTACGGTGTGTTGAATATTTAAAAAACTTTGTGTTTTAATTTTTAACACCCCGTACTTTAAAAACTAAGACGTTTAGGACATATGTTTATATGAAGTTTTTTTCTTATTTTTTGTTGTAGAATCGTTTGGTTAAGTTTGTCGGTTGAGTTAGTGGATACCCTGTATGTATGTAGGTAAGTTGATTGACATTGATGAAAACTTTGATGTCTATTGGTGCCTAAACGGTGAGGTTTATCGACTTTAATAAAGAGTACCTTGTTTTTTAAGTTTTTGATTGTCTATAAAATAGCGCCCCCAGCTTTGCGATATTTGTCAAAATAAAAAAGTTGTGATGTAAATAAATTTTAAGTTTTAGGTAAAGTGCCCTCTGGCGGTATTTTAAAAAAGTACTTTTGTTTTAAAATTTTAGAATCTGCAAAGCTCGATTTGTGTGCCGAATATCAACTGGATTGGTTAAAAAATAAATGCAATATGGCGAAAAACCAAAATAAAAATTGAACTTTGACGGCTTGTAACTGGAAAACGAATGACATTTTGAAAAAAAAATTATATGAAGCTCTACCCTTATTTTGTCAAGTAGAATCATCCCCTTAAGTTTCATGATCGATTTTTAAATCACCCTGTATAAAGGTAAAAAAATAGTGATTGATTTATGTGAATTACTGTGGTATTATTGTAAAATTGCAAGGGCACAACCAAATATATTTGTTTTATTTTTAGGGCTTCTCCTATGAATCAGTGTATTTTCCTTATGCCATATCTACAGTGGTGCTGCGCACGTACCAGACTCGATTAGCTTAGTGGAATTGGCCTCTTTGGCTGATATGTTGGGACTTGAAGGCCTTAAGGAAGTTGTGGAGCATGCTTTAAAACAGAGGCACTGTCATAATTTCCATAAGCCTTGTGCAGGTATTAATTTTAAACAGTCAATTACCTATAGTGCCTGGTCCACTAATGAAATGGACTTTATGATAATAACACTTTTAAAACCTATTTAGTGGGGTTACTTTTGACGAGTTTACACACGAATATTCATACTGCTATGTATGGAAGCGGTGATTTAACCCAGCGTGTCAATTTTGACATGTTTCGGTTGTCAGGCTGGGCGAACGCGTAATCTTTTGTCGGACAAGTTTACCACAATTTTTTAAAATTGTGTCAAAAATCGTAAGGGTTAGATTAGATTAGATTAGATTAGGAGGTGGATTGCATATCCTCTAACACTGCAACCTGCTCAGGTTTATTGTGTGTCCTCCGTCCATAGGTTAGAGCACGCTATCCAAGCCGGTCTGTTTAATCAGACTCCACAAGCTTGAAACTGGCCCCTTGGTATATCTTGCCGCTTTAGGTTTTTCTTCACCCAGCCTTGCAAACCGCAGACGACAAAGGGCTTCGCAGTAGCACCAAACGTGTTCTGCGGTTTCTTCCTCCTCCTGGCAGAACCTACATAGGTTTTCTTCTGCCAGGCCCATAGTTTCCAGGTGTTTATTCAGTCTGCAATGACCTGTCAGTTGACCCACTATTATTCTTACTGCCTTCCGGTTATAATTCAGAAGGTCTTTTGTAAATTCTGGCGAGTAAGCCTTGATGAACACTTTCGCCTGACGCTGTCCTGGTGTTCTCATCCACCAGTCTTGTGATTCCCTCATAATCCATGATCTAATGGATGACCTTACCTGGCATGATGGAATACCACAGTAGGGCTCGGGACCTACCATTGTCCTGCCAGCCCCCTCCTTTGCCAATTAATCTTAAGGGTTACTTACAGTTACCAGTACTAGCACCAACTTTGTTTCTTCTTCACATCAACGACCTTTCTTTCTTCCACAACCAATCCCATTCATAGTTATGCTGACGATAGTACCTTCACTCCACTTTTCAGGTTCCCAAGCCAATCTCTCAACCCGACTTGGAAGGCAAACGCAGGGCGATGCAGATATCTCTTTCACAGGATTCAATTTGATATTGGCGTCGATTTAAAAATATAAGGAGCAAGAAACCATAAACACATGCTGTACTATTTTTGTAGATAATTTAATCAGTTTTCCAAATCTGACTCCCGCTAACTGATAGAACCACTAATTAAGTCGAAAATCGCGATTATGTGACGCCGTGCATATAAAATTCTCAACTTTCCCATCAACTTTTACTTTAGCGTCGATTTAAAAATATTAGGAGCAAGAAACCATAAGCACATGCTGTAATATTTTTGTAGATAATTTAATCAGTTTTCCGAATCTGACTCCCCCAACTGATAGAACCACTAACCAAGTCGTAAATCGCGATTATGTGACACCGTGCCTATAAAATTCTCAACTTTTCCACCAACTTTTACTTTAGCGTCGATTTAAAAATATAAGGAGCAAGAAACCATAAACACATGCTGTACTATTTTTGTAGCTAATTTAATCAGTTTTCCGAATCTGACTCCCGCTAACTGATAGAACCACTAATTAAGTCATAAATCGCGATTATGTGACGCCGTGCCTATAAAATTCTCAACTTTTCCACCAACTTTTACTTTAGCGTCGATTTAAAAATATAAGGAGCAAGAAACCATAAACACATGCTGTACTATTTTTGTAGATAATTTAATCAGTTTTCCAAATCTGACTCCCGCTAACTGATAGAACCACTAATTAAGTCGTAAATCGCGATTATGTGACGCGGTGCATATAAAATTCTAAACTTTCATACCAACTTCCACTTTAGCGTCGATTTAAAAATATTAGGAGCAAGAAACCATAAGCACATGCTGTACTATTTTTGTAGATAATTTAATCAGTTTTCCGAATCTGACTCCCGCTAACTGATAGAACCACTAATTAAGTCGTAAATCGCGATTATGTGACACCGTGCATGTAAAATTCCCAACTTCCACTTTAGCGTCGATTTAAAAATATTAGGAGCAAGAAACCATAAACACATGCTGTAATATTTTTGTAGATAATTTAATCAGTTTTCCGAATCTGACTCCCCTAACTGATAGAACCACTAATTAAGTCGTAAATCGCGATTATGTGACACCGTGCATGTAAATTTTCCAACTTTTATACCAACTTCCACTTTAGCGTCGATTTAAAAATATTAGGAGCAAGAAAACATAAACACATGCTGTACTATTTTTGTAGATAATTTAATCAGTTTTCCAAATCTGACTCCCGCTAACTGATAAAACCACTAATTAAGTCGTAAATCGCGATTATGTGACACCGTGCATGTAAATTTCCCAACTTTTATACCAACTTCCACTTTAGCGTCGATTTAAAAATATTAAGAGCAAGAAACAATAAATACATGCTGTACTATTTTTGTAGATAATTTAATTAGCTTTTCAAATCTGACTCCCGCTAACCGACAGGACCACTAATTAACTCGTAAATCGGGATTATGTGATGCAGCGCATGTAAAATTCCCAATTTTCACACGAACTTCCACTTTAGCGTCGATTTAAAAATATTAGGAGCAAGAAACCATAAACATATGCTATACTATTTTTGTAGATAATTTAATTAGCTTTCCGAATCTGACTTCCGCTAACCGACAGGACCACTAATTAACTCGTAAATCGGGATTATGTGATGCAGCGCATGTAAAATTCCCAACTTGTATACCAACTTCCACTTTAGCGTCGATTTAAAAATATTAGGAGCAAGAAACCATAAACACATGCTGTACTATTTTTATAGATAAATTAATCAGCTTTCCGAATCTGACCCCTGCTAATCGATAGCACCACTACCTATGTCGTAAATCGCGGTTATGTGACGCCGTGCATATAAAATTCTCAACTTTCTCACCAACTACCACTTTAGCGTCGATTTAAAAATATTAGGAGCAAGGAACCATAAACACATGCTGTACTATTTTTGTAGATAATTTAATCAGTTTTCCGAATTTAACTCCCGCTAACTGATAGAACCACTAATTAAGTCGTAAATCGCGGTTATGTGACACCGTGCATATAAAATTCTCAACTTTTCCACCAACTTTCACTTTAGTGTCAATTTAAAAATATTAGGAGCAAGAAATCATAAACTTATGCGCAATTATTTTTGTAGATAATTTTATCAGCTTTCCGAATCTAACCCCCGCTGATCGATAGGACCACTAAGTAAGTCGTAAATCGCGGTTATGTGACGCAGTGCATATAAAATTCTCAACTTTCGCACCAACTTCCACTTCAGCGTCGATTTAAAAATATTAGGAGCAAGAAACCATAAACACATGCTGTACTATTTTTGTAGGGAATTTAATCAGCTTTGCAATTCGCCCCCCGCTAACTGATAGAACGATTAATTAAGTCGTAAATGGTGATTATATGACACAGCTTTCCGAATCTGACTCCCGCTTACCGACAGGACCACTAATTAAGTCGTAAATCCTGATTATGCGACACTTTAGACAAAAAAGTGCAATAAAAAATACAAGGAGCGGTCCTAGCCCAAAACTGATACGTTTCTCGTTAGTTCTGATAGAAATCTATAAATACGGCAACAAAACGTTATCCACAGAATAATAGTTGCATTAAGGTTAGATTACTTTTTTTTTTTAACTTTTGTAAATGTTGTAATTACCCTATAGCTTTGTCGACGTATTTTTTTTCTTTTTTTTTTGTAATATTATATGTAGCAAATTTTATTGTCAGATAATACTCGTTTGCCGTGTAGTCAGTTTTGGAGGGCAAGATTAAATAAAAAGTTTAAGGCTAGCTGCGAAAACTGCATCTTATTAAGTTTATTTGGTCTAAAGTTATTCACGCGGTAAATATATGATCGGCCACCCGGTATTTTGGCACAAAGAAACGGTGTTTTTTTTTCTGTGTAAAATTAATTAGCGGACACCCTTTATATTACCCTTAACTCCTCTATTTGCACCTCCAACGCTCTCCTACAGTGCCGTTCTTCTTCCAAGATCCTTTCCATCTCTTCCTGCGTATCTAGAGCACTAACTAACTTAATTCTCAGCTGCTCCATCAATTTGGCGTCTTCAATTTGCTGTTGCTTAAACAAAACGCGTTCCTTGTCTAACACGTTCTGCATGTCACTATGTTTTTGTTGTAGATTGTGGCACGTTTGTTCCAAGGATAGTTTTTGTTTTTCTAGTTGATCCTTGGCCCGAAGAAGTTGTTTATTTTGGGTCTTTTGTCTTGTCAGCGATTTTCTGTAAGAAAATAGTAATTTTTTAATACCTCCATAAACTAGTACTTAAATTGCAAAAATTTTGACTTATGGTGTTTTTGAAATGAACGATTCTATAACTATTAACTTACTTGTAAACCTCAACATCCTGACCTTCCGATATAGAACTTAAACTCTGATCACTAACAGCACTCAGAATATTCGAATCGATCTGAGCCGCGCATTCCAACTCTTTCTTCACTTGCCCAGTTATTTCTTCCACTGGAGCAGCATTAGCAACTTCATAGTTTAGCAACTTGGCTTTCAATCCATGAATTTCTTCTAACAACTCCGCATTTCTTTTTTGTTCTTTTCTCAATCTTGCCGATAAGTCGAAAATATTCCCAGTCTCTTTAATTTTATTGTCAATAGCTCTTATATTAGAATGGACTTGCTTGTGGTCTTCTGTCATTTGAGCAATAATTCTATCTTTTTCTCTAACTAACTCTTGAAAGTGAGCAACTTCTTTTGTGAGTTCGGAGATTTTTAATCTCTCTGTTTGCAGTTGTTTTTTAGTCAGAGAGGTATCTGCAGATTTAAGTTTATTTTCAAGCTCTGCAAGTTCGTTTTGATAATACTTCAGATCCTCATTCATTATTTCTATATCACAGTCTTTGTCCACAACCAAGGCGTCTTTTTTCGCCAAAATTTCCACCAGTTTCTTTATTGTTTCATCTCTCTCTGTTAAAATTTTCTCCAGTTCTTTAAGATATGTTTTCTTACAATCAGTAGCTTCTTCCTTTAAAGTGTCAGCAGTTTCTTTCAAAGTTTTGTTTCCCAAAGAGATGTTTTTAATTATTGCAACTGTCTTCATAAGTTCTTCTTTTAGAACTGCGTTTTCTTCACTATGTTGAGCGATTCCCCGTTCTGATTCGAGTTTTGCTTCTTCAATTTTTTCTAATAAGGTATTTATTTGATCTTTTTCATTCTCAATTTCTTTTTGTGAGCCAATTAATTCTTCTTTAAGTTTATCAATAACGTAATTTTTGTCGTTTATAGCTTTATCTAAGTTATCAAAGCTGTCTTTTTTGAAAGCTAATAAATTTTTCTCTAAATCTTTTTTTCTTTTGATAGTTGTAGATACATTTCATCTTTTCTCACAGAATCTTCTTTTAAGGCCTCAATCTCTTTTTCTCTTTCAGATAGGTGCATCTTTTTTCAGCTAACTCAACGCCTAATTGTCTCTCTTTTTCTCTTGCATCTTCTTGTTCCTTTTCGAAGGCATTCGTTGCGTTTGTTAGCGCTTGCTCTGTTTCATCCAATCTCTGTTGTAGATTTGTTATTTTATCTTCAAACTCGTTTAAAATGTTTATTTTTGTCTCCATTTCTAAAATAATTTTGTCTTTAATCTCGATTTCTTTGTGTAGTGCCTCTATTTCCCTGGACATTTTCTCAATGCTCACTGTATCCTCGAAATGTACTCTTTTTTCGGTAGATTTTTGAGCTAGTTCTGTAGAGTTTGGTTTTCCTAAAATAGTAAAAGAAAATAGAATATCTTACTTTATCTAAAAAACTTGACAAAAACAACTTTTAATGTGGGTAAAAAGCCCTCTAGCACACAATCAATGTGGATTATAACTAAAATGATGGACCGCAACGAACTTAGTCTATGCTCTAAATATGAGTAGGACACAAGCATTAAAAAATTGAAATAGGAGGGGTTGTAACTCGAAAACCAGTGACATTTCCATAAGGGTAAAAAATGTTACAGGTTTATTTGAAAAAGATTTTTAATCTTAATAAAAGTGACTATAATCTTAGGAGAATTTAAGATGCTTACCTAAGGGTGCAGCGATGGTATAATTTAAATTAGAAGGACCAATTTTTTCAATGGAAGAAATTTCAGGTTCAGAACAGCTTCCCAAAAGCTCCGTATCATTGCTTTTCTTAAAAGAAGGCTGATTCAAGCCGCTTAAATTTTCCTCTCTACTACTGTCATATCTTCTAACTTGATCTACAGGTAGACTCAAATCTAAAATAGATATTATATGCTCTATAGAGCCTCCAGAATTTTTAAGGTCTGAGAGAGTTTTAAGATCGTTTTTGCTCAAATTTAACGACTCGTAGCTATATAAGAGTCTTTCAGTTTGATTTAATTTGTCCCTTAACTTCTCGATGTCGGCGTTTTTGTCTTGAATTATATTTTCCACTAGGTTTGGCAATATTTGGTTTTCAGTGGATAGTTTTTCTTTCATCTGTTGATTTTCTTTTCGTAATGCTTCAAGTTCCTTTTGCATTTCAACCACAAGATCGTCGTCTTTGGCTGTAGCGATTTCGTTTTCAATATCTTTCAATCTTTGCTGAGTTTCTTTGATCATAAGCTCTTGATTATTTATAGTTTTGTCTTTGTTTCTTAGTTTTTCCTGAAATATAAAAAAATCAGTCAGGGTTGGCAAAAACCGGCTTTTTGTGTATTAGTGGCTGGATTTTTGGGCTTTTGTGTTTTTTTTTTGTATTTTTTCGAATTTTGACAGTTCTCACCTCAAATTTTAATATCAAATTGGCAAATTAGCAAATTGCCGGCAGACAAAAAAATGTCTTTTAAAATGATCTACTGATTTCATACAAAATTACCTGCTGTTACGAATAAAAGACACTGAACTGTATTCTAAAAATCTTTGTTTGAAACTTCTGTATTAAACAGTATTCCAGCATATAGTAAGTGGTGGCAAATTGTCAAATATAAATTTAATTATATAATAAAAAAAGATACTAATTTAATTAAAATGACTGATTCTTTTTACATCTCCATAGTTGTCCTGCAACATTTGCTTTTTTGTAGACAATATTAATACTTATAGATTTGTCTGGAATGACTTAAAAACAGGCTTCATCCAGAGTGTTTGTGTAAAAATATGATTAATTTAAAAAAATGTTTAAGGTATTTCGTTGTTTTTTTTCATAAATGATTGCATGAATTTTAATCATATTTGCGCAAAGATCACTATTCTAAAATAAATTACCTGTAAATTCAAAATTTCATCCTGCAAATCGTAAATTTTAGATTCAAGAGAAGTGTTCGTCTGTTTTTCAATGTGTTCAGCTTTAATTCGCTGCTGATCGAGCCTGATCTGGAAATCGCTGATCAACACCAGCTGCTCGTGAATTTGCCGTTTCATAAACTCTTTTTCGTTCTGAGACTCTTCGTATTCGCTTTTCATGCTAGATATTTGCATTTCCAGATCTTGTATCCGTTTAATGGCGGCTTCTTCGGCTCTCGAGTGTCTAATTAGTTTTTCTTTTAGTCTTGCTAGCTGCTGGAGTGGTACTTCACAATCATCCATGGTGGTAGCGCTGGGCGTTTGCGGTCGTATCTAGAATAATAGAAACAATAAAAATATAAAACCTTATAACTTAATAAAATGGATCTTACATCTAAAAAATAAATAGAACTGTAATACTCTTCTTAGTTTTTATAAGTATGTTTATAAAAATAAAATTGATAGTTATGGTAATATATAAACTGTCCACGGATGGGGTTTACAAGAGGACAAATGGACCATAAAAAAGTCATTTTTGATCAAGGTTAGTTTATATTTATAAGGTTGCGACATATCCTCAACTTTTAGGCGGTTCGAGGTCGGGGACGCAAGGAAGGGCACTTCTCGGAGAAAAGTTGGCAAGACTGGGTAAAACTCAAAGCTAAAGATTAATCCAGTGGCGTCTAGAATTTGCGCATTTCATTTTGCATTGTTTTGGAAATAATATTTGTTGAAAGATGTAATTCTAAATGTTTTTTATTTAAAGTAAAAGAATTTACAACTTAATAACAATTAAAAACTGTTGTGTAAACGGTTGTTCTACTAATACAATAAACTGTATATCTCCGGCACTCAACAACATGGCTGAAAAATGGGAGATGTGACGTCAAAACACGTCAAAGCAATATGGCCGAATGTCGGGACCTTATATAGACCGACTTTGATTTTTGATAAAAATTTTTGCTTATATAAAAATGTTGATTTGGATACAAAGTACGCAAAAATTTAAAAAATATGATTTTTCTCTAACAGCAAACTACCTTTATTTTTTATTTTTTAGCAAATAATTTAAAAAATTTACTAACTTCTGACTTTGAATGACTCTATTATTAGGGGTCAAAAAGTTTTATGAAATTAATATTAAAGTTATCAAAAACTTATTATTTAAAATGTTTATTATAAAATGTCCTAAAAATTCGTAAATTTGCTTTTCAAACACCTGCTTCCTCAAAATTCCTACGCTACACAATTTTTTAGCAGTAAACGGATGTGATTAAGGCATTTTCGCCATATTATGAACTTCCATAAAATTTTGTATTATTGTTTTATTGACTACAATCTTAATTCAAAATAAATTTTCCTAATAACATCTTGTTTCAAAATAAAAAATAATGGTTGCTTACTCTTGGAGAAAAATCATGGTTTTTAAGTTTTTTGGAAAAAACAAAACACATTCTTAACTTTTACTTACCATGTCTCTTACAGACATATCTTCGGATGGTGAACTACAGCTGTTTGTTCCCGTTGAATGTAGTAACTCCAAATTTTTGGTTTTCTTGTCAAGCCCCACCTCAATTTCAAATAACTAAAACAAAAGTTTTTTTCTTAAAAAATTAAACGTATCACTTCTCTAGATAAAAACTAAGTATAGGTATACCACCCATATAAGCTCCTGACGATTACTTTATAACGCTAGAATATAAAGTCAATATCTTTACCTACCACCAAATGGTGGTACTTTAAAAATAACCTAAATGACTGATTTGGATGGTTATATTTCCAAAAGTAATAAAGTAAGATGTAGGTAAGGCGCGTTCGTGGCTGCTCCGGTTGTCTCGGCAAGCGTCGATCTCCGGAGTTAAGCAGTGAAGTGCGCGCCCATAACTTGGATGGGTGACCGGCGGGTTTTGGGCAACGGCACGCGGTGTTCTGCTCGGGGGTGCGAACGGACCGAGCAACAACCATCCAAGTTATGGAATGAATGGTGTGTGAATGGGAAGGAGTAGGGGTCAAGGTACAATAAGCCTTCAGGCTGCAGTGCACCACCTAGGGGGCGGTCGTCGGGCCTGGGTGGAATGACCCCGAAAGGGTGAAAAAAAAAGATGTAGGTACCTAATGTGGTATTTTATTTAGGTTTTTTAAACATCCTTTTAATGGTGATATAATATACTGGGTACTTTCGTTCTATTTCGAAATTTTAATTTTGTAAATGAATCTGTTCAAAAAAAGGGCGCAGGGGACATTAAAGAAATGGTTTCCAATGTATTTTTGACTCCTAAATAAGAATCCAGGATCAAATTAAACATATCAGATCACTTGCAGTTCATTTTCTGTCATCCACCACAATCACCAGATCTGACCCCTAGCGGTTTTTTTCTTTTAAACCTTCAACACTGACTTACCTGCAACTTAATCTGCTTCAAAGCCCCCTCGCTACCAGCCAACTCCGTCTCGATCCTCAACTTCTGCACCTCCTCCTCCAATTCCTCGCAATGTTTCTTCAAGCCTTGAATATCTGAAACATCCCCGATAGAATCAAATAATTTAAATTCGTCTATAGACTTATGTTGCTCGGTGACTATACATTGGAGTTTTTGGACGTTGCTCAGATGCTCCTCGATTTCCCGGTCCTTCGAGTCGTTCTGGAGTTCCAGGTCGTGGATGATGTCACGAAGGATTTTGAGTTTTTCGACGGCCTCGTCGCGTTCCTCCTCAAGTTCTTTGTACTTGTGCTGTTGTTCTTGGAGAAGTTGGGTTATGTCATGGAGTTGTTGTTCCAAATTCGCGGCCTAAAGACGTTTGGTCAGTTAAAATAGTTGTATGTTTAACTAACTTATCTAATATACACGGTGTTTCAGAAAAAGGTACTAATACGTAAGGGTGTGAATTCGTAGGGTGTTTTAAAAAGAAACGCTCAAATAAAACTACGTCCTAAATGTCTTAACTTTAAAAATACAGGGTGTTTAAGTTTTAAAAAAATATATATCGTTTCATATTTTATTTATTTTAATGAAACTGGACACGCAGGCTCACACAGCCACTATAGTAGGGGAGCCCAAGAAGCTAAATGGGAATTTACTTGAGTGTCATAGAGACCTATCTTTTGTTGCAAAGCTTAGATGATAACAAGAAAAATGTTATATGTATAATGTATACATTTTCATCGTTGGGGGAAGCAGATATAGATTGTTAAATATTAAAAAAAAAAATAAATATTTAACACACCGTAGTTCAAAAATTAAGACATTTAGGACATATGTTTATATGAAGTTTTTTTCTTATTTTCTGTTGTAGAATCTCCCCGTAAAGTTTGTCGGTTGAGTTACTGGACACCCTGTATGTATGTAGGTAATTGGATTGAAATTGATGAAAACTTTTATGTCTATTGGTGCCTAAACGGCGAGGTTTATCGACTTTAATAAAGAGTACCTTATTTTTTAAGTTTTTGATTATCTATAAAATGCCGCCCCCAGCTTTGCAAAATCTGTCAAAATAAAAAGTTATAATGTAAATAAATTTTAAGTATTAGGTAAAGTACCTTCTGGCGGTATTTAAAAAAGTACTTTTGTCTTAAAATTTTAGAATCTGCAGAGCTCGATTTGTGTGCCAAATATCAACTGGATTAGTTAAAAAATAAATGCAATATGGCGAAAGAAACAAAATAAAAATTGAACTTTGACGGCTTGTAACTCGAAAACAAATGACATTTTGAAAAAAAATTATGAAGCTCTACCCTTATTTTGTCAAGTAGAATCACCCCTTTAAGTTTCGTGATTGATCGATTTTTGAATCACCCTGTATTTTTGTGCGCATAAAAAGTGTTTTTATGAATTTTTCCGAATTAATCTGTCCCACTTTTCTCTATCATTGTGAATCCGGGCTCGGCGCGGCCTTGGTGCGGTTATGTGAGACAAGACCATAGGTTTATTTATTTATTTTTTTCTTAAAATCTCTTAAAGATACATACCACTAATTGTAAGTTTCAGTTATCTTATTCTAAAACACTCTCTATAAGAGTTATTGTATACGAAGTGACCAAAAATAAATATCTAGTATTTTTATCATTTAATAGCTATTTATGTATCAAGGGCGTTACTAGGACTATAATGCCTTGAAGGTCGAAATAGCCCGAGGGCTAGATTTCGACCTGATGGGCATTATAGTCCAGTAAAGCCCGTGGTGCATACAATGCTTTATGTTTACCCAAAAAAGAATTTTTTAATGACTAATTACATTATTTATTCGCAATATAAAAATAAGTTGCACCTGTACCTGTATACGTAAGTAGATAATGACTGGTGTTAAGTTTGACTTTGATGTTTCTATCAGTTAGTCAGTTGGCATTTTTTATTTAACGATTTGCTCAAAATGGAAGAAATTCCACAAAATATAAGAGAAAAGGCGATAAAAGCGACCGAAAATCTTTTGCCAGTTAAATCAAGGCAACAGTATGATCGGGAGTATGGCATATTTGGTATTTGGAAAGATGCGAACGCAATTCTTCAAATAACCGAAACCGTTTTAATGGCATATTTTCAGGAACTGGTAAGTTATTGATTTTATTTTAATACATATGTTTGTATAAACTTGATCTTTATTGTGAGAGAAATAAAATTGGATAAGCAGTAAAACATCCATATTAGCGCATTAGGGCATTATAAGCGGGCATTATCATAATGCCCGCTTATAATGCCCTAGGTGTGATAGCGGTATTATTGCTACCATAACATATACCGTTTCTAAGGTATTACAGATCAATAATAGATGGTAAAACATAAATAATATTTTGCAAAAGTATAACGAGTTTTAGAGATTTTAACCTTTACTTTATTCTTTTAACTCGGATACATCACTGGATACAATAGTACTTCATAAAAAATCATGGTTCTTTTGTTATCCCACACTGTATTTATTAAAATAAACCAACAAAAATCGTTAAACTTTAAATTGTTAGTTTTAGAAAAGTCAATAGTAAAGTCCAAGTTTATGTTGTTACTCATCAGTAGATTAAATTATACCGGGTGGTACCTTCAAATATTATCTCCCCTATTGATTTTACAACAAAATTGTATTAAACTATTTTGAAGACATTGATAAGTTCACACACTAAATTTCATTATTTCAAATAAGTCATTTAATTTAAAAAAAAAAACAATTTGTAAAATAAAAAATTGACACAATTTTACAAATAGTTTTTCTTAAATAACATTTAATTGGCTTACTTAAAAATAACGAAATTTAGAGTATGAGACTTATAAAAGATGTGCTCCAAAACTTGCACCAATCTTAACTCGGCTCTTTCGAATTTCTTACGACAAAGGTGTCTTTCCCGAGAGCTAGAAAGCTGCACGTGTTCAACCTATTCCAAAGAAAAGATATAAATCTCTTCCATCTAACTATAGACCAATTTCAATTCTCCCAGTTCTTTGTAAAGTATTGGAAAAATTAATTAATTCACAAATTCTTAAGTACTTAGAAAAACACAAAATTTTGCATGACAGGCAGTATGGATTTCGCCACAAAGATCTACACCAGATCTTCTTTCATTCGTTTCACACTGCTGGAATAAGTCTCTTGAGTTTCCAGGTGAGTCCCAGATAGTTGCTCTTGATATATCCAAAGCTTTTGAACAGGTCTGGCATGCCGCACTTCTTAATAAACTTCCCTCCTATGGTCTTTCAACTAAACTCTGTACTTGGCTCTCTAGTTATCTATCTGATCGACGTATATCGGTTATTGTGGACGGCCATTCTTCAAGCTTTTACCAAGTAAATGCTGGAGTCCCTCAGGGCTCAGTACTGGCACCAACATTGTTCCTTCTTCACATCAACGACCTTCTCTCGTCCACAACTAATTCCATTCATAGTTTCGCCGACGATAGTACCGTACCCTTCACTCCAGTTTTCAGGTTCCTAAACCCATCACTAAACCTGACTTGGAAAACAAACGCAGAGCGATGCAGATATCTCTTTCGCGGGATCTTAATTTAATATTGGATTGGGGCACCAAAAATCTCGTCCATTTTAATGCATCCAAAACAATCATGTTCCTTGTCGCGAAAAGAGTAATCAAATACTCATCCTCTACTTATGAGCGGCCAAGTTTTACAGAGCAAAGACAGACACCTTCAATCTTGTAGGTGTCACATTTGAATGTAACCTTAACTGGCATAAACACATTGTATCTATAGCCACGGCAGCCTCAAAAAGCTTGGATTTCTCTTTTGAGCCAAAAAGTATTTCTCCCCTTCTAATTTATACACTTTATATGTGTCCCAAATCTGACCTCCCTTGGAATATTGTTCTCATATCTGGGGCATGGCGTCCCCCACTACCCTAAGCATTCTTGATTCTATTCAAAGAAGAGCTATTCGTCTCATTAATGATCCTTCACTTACAGAAAGGCTTCCCTCTCTTGCCCATCGGCGGGCTGTGGGGGATTTATCGCTTTTATAGGTACTTCCATGGCTTCTGCTCTGAAGAATTGTCCAGTATAGTTCCTCCACTCACGGTTCCCAACAGAGAAACTCGTGGTTCCGCGCGTATGCATCCCTATACGATCCAACTGGACAGGCCCCGAACTTCCCACTTTGTTCGTTCTTTTATCCCTAGAGTTTCTAGATTGTGGAACCTGCTGACCGCGGAGGTCTTTTCTTCCCCCTAAATCTTCAAGTATTTAAGTCCCGGGTCAACAAACTCCCTCTTACCTCGCTTAAGACACACACGGTAAGTTAGTATTTAGGCTTTTAGCCTTCGTGGTTTGTCCAAAGATAAAAAAAATAAAAAAATCAACGTCTTTAAAATAGTTTAATACAATTTTGTTATACAATCAATAAGGCAGCCAATATTTAAAATTATCCAAATTTACCTGGGATTTACTATGACCAGTCTGAGGATGCACCACTCGGTATATATAAAAAACAGCTAAGTTTTTAATGCGAAAAGGTATTATTTTAAAATATAATCAATAAGTTTTAGTTCTGTTAATATTGACAAAAGAGCTTTATTTTTTCTTACCTTACTATTATTGAAATATGCATTCTTTAAAAAAAAGCATAAAGTAAGCATGGTACCTGCTTTTTTGGATACAATGATAAAAAATTATAAAAATGTTGGTGTATTACGGCAGTTACGGAACTATACTGATGAGCAACACATCTATATCTTGAAGATACCTAGATCAAGAATATGTATTTAATAATTTATTCTGTATAAAATATTTCAAGCATTGTGCATATACATATGTTAGGTTTAATATTTAAAATCAATGTTTATTTTCATGTTTATTCTTTGGGTAATAGAAATAAAGATAACATTTTTTTATCCCAAAAAATATACATCGCAAAAACTCCATGGAACACTGTAATGTAGGCCACACACATTCAATTTTAACTGACAGGACTGTTCAATACCACCATACAGTTTAACCTTCACGTGTGAAATTCACTTAAACCATTTAGTTAAAGCTCTTTGGTTAAAACTGAACTGTCAGTGGAAACTGAATGTGTGTGGCCAGTCTAATTTTAAAAGTGATCGTTGGGTGTTTGGGGGTTCAACTGTATTTTTCTTGGTTCAAGTTGTTTTGGGGAATTATTGCGTTTAGTTGTTTTTTGTAAGATTTTATTATTGGAAAGCACAAAATATATTTCTTAATTTTAAAGCAGTCCAACCCCAAGAACCATGATTCTTTAATTATCAAAAGCCCGTAGAAGTACCGATTGTATCCAATAAGGACTTTTTCAATTCAAATCATTTTCTTAATTATTTTTTTAGACTATAATGAGGAAAATACCATAAAGGTTTTTTCATATTTTTTATATACAAAGAAAGCCATAAATATTTCCCTGTTCACCCCTCTTGATGACCCTGTATACAGGGTGTTACAAATGGCAGCGTTTATTAGGGGGCGGCAGATTTTGTACTTTATAGATTGTTTAGTTGATTTCGATTTTCATTTTGTATGTAGAAATGAAAGTAATGAGTGAGACAATTTTTTTGCTCTTTAAAATTATTTTTCAATGAAAAATGAAAAAACTAGGGGCGGCTAAAATTAATAGCTTACGAGCGGCAAATATGTAAATGCGCTTCTGCCCGGTATCATAAAAACGAGCACTTAGTGACACATATAAAATTTTATTAACATATTTTTAGATGATTAGAATTTGCTGGTAAACTGTTTTAACAACATTCTGTAACACCATGTACACCAGATAATGGTCAAAAACAGGAACAGATATACTGTGTGGTAAATCGTTAGACTGGCCATAGGAAATCCCGTGTAAATTTTGATACCTTTAAATATTGGTTTTACAAACAAATTGTAAAAATTCTTTTGAAAACATTGATGAGATAAGCTTCCCAGCAAACACTATTTGCCGGCAATATACATTTTTCATATTGGCATTGATGGTAAAGCATTGGCAATTGGTGGCAATATTATGCCAACATCTTATACGCATTAAAAAGTCAACCCTAAATAAACACTCAATTGCCAATAAATTTTACATGCAGGCGAATTGCCGGCAAGCATACAAAAATGGCGGCATACCAATCCTGATTAAATAAAGCATGCCTTTTGTTGCAGGCAAATAAATATTGGATTTTTGAAGGCAAACCTTCAACGCATATTTATACTTTTCAAACCATATTAATAACATTGGTATTTAACTAACATTCGAACAATTTTTTTGATCTGTTTTATTTATAATGGCGGCTAAACAACATTATTTTATGTTTTTTACATAATTTAAAGGAAATGGCTTTTTTCTAACATTTTATTGATACAAATCACGCAAATAAAAAGTAAGTCAAACAAAATGTTTATTATGTATTTTTGAGAGAATAAAAATAAAATGATGGTAAAATTAGCTAGGTTAATTTCGACCGAAGGTGATAAATTCAAATTTCCCGCTTAGCCGCTATACAAGATTTGACAATTTGACAGATGAGGCAACCTTGCTTTTGTTTGGCCGGTTTGTGCAATTGTTTTCTACGTGGTTTTCTAGCTTTTTAGTTTCTTTTTTAAAGAAAAGAGTTTTTAGTAGACATAATTAAGTATATTCATTACCTAATTAGTGTGTGTTGTGTAATTAATTAGTGATGGCTAGTCAAGGAGGCGGGTTTATTCAAGTAGACTGTTAGAAGCTGTAAACATTTTGTTTAAAACCTTTTAAATTTGTAGTTACCGAAAAAAAAACATGAAATCAGGTAGTTACCTTATTAAAAGTTTTAAAGACGTGTTGATAAAAAAAATTATATATATTTAATAGTTTTTTTTTGAAATTTAACTCCTTTAAAATATTTCTCCCTATGTTTTGGATCTGCAAATTGAGTGTACCTAAGTGTCCCTTAAATACTTACTATTTTAAAGTGTTTTCTTTTGATTTACTATCCTTTATTTAATTTTATTACATACTCTTTATTTTTTTATTTTTGGTTTATTGTTACGGTATAAAAATTTATATTATGTAATTTTTTTATTGATGAAGGTTTCTTGCCTTTTTTCTCATTTTTTCGATTACAAAATTTTAAATATGTTATTTAACTTTTGGGACATTCAACTTATAAAACTTGCAATACTGATTTAATGATAAATGCCATTATCCTAAACGCATTTTTTTGCCCATAACTTATTAATGATGGATGCCATCACATTATCTGCAACACGTGGCCTAATAACGGCCAATTGCCCACTTTCGCGTCTTTTTGATACCTTTTTGCCAATGCCTTGCCATTAAAGAGTGTTGGCAATGTCAGTAAATTAGATGTACAACGCCGGCAAAAAATGTTATATGGGTTGACCACTAAATTTCGTTATTTTCTAACAGGCCAATTAAAAGTTATTTAGGAAAAACTATTTGCAAAATCGTTGCATTACTGGCACGTAATGAATCCACCAGTAATGAATAAATAGTTATGAATAACTTATAGAAAGTTAAACTTCAATGAAAAAATTGACAGGACATTTTATTTATAGTGGTGGATTCATTAAGGTATGTATCAGGTATGAAATCATTTTACAAGTAGTCTTTTTTTAATAATTTATTTGGCTTATTAGGAAATAATGAAATTTAGTGTGTGAGCTTATCTTATTAACATGTTCAAAATAGTCTAATACAATTTTGTTGTAAAATCAAGGAAAGACAATAGTTAAATGTATTAAAATTTACATGGGATTGCCTATTGCCAATCTGGCGATGAACCAATCCATATATTTGTTTAATTATCGATAAAATTAAATATTTACAATTATCACAATTAAAGACAAAATAACTACTCATACTAAATTAAAAAAAAACTAAAACCTGTGCAACAGTGTTAATAGTGCATTTAACTGTATCAAAATGATCCAAAACTGTATTTCATTTCATCTCTAAAGAAAAACTTACATATTGAAATAATGCTTTTTGGTTTTGGTATGTTAAACAATAAACACGTTCCCGTTCTCTAAATAAAGATGTCACTTCCGCGATACAAAAGTTTTAACTGTTTTCACTCTAACCCCAATCTAAATAACATCAAGAGAAAATGCCGAAAATAGCTTGGAAGTAAAAATAGCGCGACACCACGTCTGGAAAAATGATGTCTGCATAAGGTGTAACAGAACTACGGGGGGTATCGATAAATTCTTAGTTTAACATAAAAAAAAATAGGTTTTTAATTGTATTTTCCGTAACTTTTGTGAAACTTCTACTTTTCGCTCTAAATTTTTTTTTTTTTTATATCTAGGTTGGTTTGGCCTTACATACTAAGTGTTTTGGCCACGGAACTACTTATTTTACTCGTATATTTATCTTTACTTATATAAACACATATGAACAGGGACACACGCTTCACATCCTGGGGTCCATCAGGATGACTTTTAATGCAAGACACACAAGAAGACCACTAAAACAGGAAGACACACAATGGAAAGACGAGGATTTTTTTATATTAATTATTATTTTATATATTTTGGCCTATTTCTTGACAGTATTGGCCAAGAGAAGTAAAAATTTTGTAGTTATTAGATTTTAGTATTTCTGGTAGCCATATTGGTAGCAAAAATTTGCTGGACAGTAGCTCATTAATAAATTTTTCGCTCTAAAAATCAGCTTTTTCATTTAATAAGTATCAAACAGAAAATTTGCCTAAAACCAATCCAAACCATTTCAGATTTCGTTATTTTTTTTTTTAATTCTATTTTCAAATCGATTTGTAAGTCTCCTTACACATGAGACGTACTACGCATCCTACACCCTACGCCTCTCAAAAAGTGTTGCATTGATAGTAAGGTAACCTTTTACATGAACTAATAGTGGAAGAAGTTTTTACAACTAGTTTTCCAAAATTTTACTTTCTAACACTACTTTGGACACTATAAATTTAAAAAAAAAAAAACACCGGAACAAAAATGTATTACATCAGTTTAAAAAGTCATACAAAACATACAAAAAACTCAATATACATATTTTTATTCTCACAACAGTAGTCCAAAAACCTTAAAAAATAAATCGGATGACAAGTTATGAATCTATACTCCCTTAACTTTTACATTTGTTATCGTACAATCAAAATAAAAAAAATATCAGTTTTTGGGTTAATTCTGTAGTTTCCAATTCAACTAGCAAAAGCGACTTGGCAACGTTGCAGTTGCAATTTAGCGCCCTTAGCAGCAAATCCTTCTGGTCCTTTGCCAAAAACATCAGTAGAAATTTTTGTACCAGTTCTTTTTCACCATTAACTTTGGAAGATGAAATTATTTCTACATCTAAAGGAAAGGCCGCACTATTTGCTAAACACTTTGCTGCCAATTCAACCCTTCATCCACCTGTGAAATATCCAATTCCAACTATTCCCCCAGTTCCTCACAAAATGCCCAATATTATTTTTAAGGTAAAACACATTAAGCGTATCCTTTCTTCTCTTAACACCAAGAAATCGTCTGTGCTAGATGGAATACCAGCAATCATTTAAAAAAATGTGCTCCTGAACTTGCACCTATTTTAACCAGGCTCTTTCGAATTTCTTATGACAAGGGTATTTTTCCAGACAGCTGGAGAGCTGCACGTGTCCAGCCCATTCCCAAGAAAGGATCTAAATCTCTTCCATCCAACTATAGACCCATTTCACTCCTCTCAATGCTTTGTAAAGTAATGGAGAAATCCATTAACTCGCAAATTCTTAGGTATTTAGAAAAACATAAAATTTTACATGACAGGCATACGGATTTCGTCACAAGAGATCTAAAGCAGATATTCTTTCCTTCGAACAAGTCTCTTGAGTTTCTAGGTGAGTCCAAGATCGTTGCTCTTGATATATCTAAAGCTTTCGACCAAGTCTGGCATGACGCACTTCTTAATAAACTTCCCTCCTACGGTCTTCCAACTAAACTCTGCTCTTGGCTTTCCAGTTATCTTTCTAATCGACGTATATCAGTCATTGTTGATGGCCACTCTTCAAGCTTTTACGAAATTAATGCTGGAGTGCCACAGGGTTCAGTACTAGCACCAACTTTGTTTCTTCTCCACATCAACGACATTCTTTCTTCCACAACCAATACCATTCATAGTTATGCCGATGATAGTACCCTTCACTCCACTTTTCAGGTTCCCAAACCAATCTCTCAACCCGACTTGGAAAGCAAACGCAGGGCGATGCAGATATCTCTTTCACAGGATCTCAATTTGATATTGGATTGGGGCACCAAAAATCTCGTTCAATTTAATGCATCCAAAAATCATCAAACACTCATCCTTTGCTTATGAGTGGCCAGGTTTTGCAGAGCGAGGACACATTTAACCTTGTGGGCGTCACATTTGAGAATAACCTTAACTGGCATAAACACATTGTATCTATAGCCACCGCGGCTTCAAAAAGCTTGGAATTCTTTTCCGAGCCAAAAAGTATTTTTCTCCTTCCAATTTATACACTTTGTATGTGTCCCAAATTCGCCCCTTTCTGGAATATTGTTCTCATGTCTGGGGAATGGCATCCCCTACAACCCTCAGCATTCTTGATGCCACTCAAAGAAGTGCTGTTCGTCTTATTAATGATCCTTTACTTACTCAAAGACTTCCTTCCTAAATGTCTTAGTTTTTTAACTAAGAGGTGTTAAAACTTTAAAAAAAATGTTTTTTTTTACAAAATCTTTAATACCAATTTAGATATTTTAAAAAATTTGGGGAACGCTTTCTATGCACCAAAAGACATTTTTAAATAAATAAAAACCATTTCTCGACATGGTCATTTCTTACGGATAATATCAAATTCTACAGTGAAAAATTACCTTCGATATTTTTAAATTAGATAGAGAGGGATTTGACTATGATTTGACCATGTCGAGAAATGGTTTTTATTAATTAACGCGAAAACCGTGCATGAAATGAAAAAGAGTGAAGAGATCAAATTTGTGTCAAACTAAATGGGAATTTAAAAAATATTTTTATTTTAAAAAATGCAGTGGCGTACCATTTTTTCCTAAAAAATATTTACCTTAAACCCCTCATGAAAAACACTGGCAGGAAATATTTTTTTCTTGTACGTCTAAAAATGTCTCTTGTTGCATAGAAGACGTAATTCATTTTTTTTATATCAAAATTTGTATAAAAGTTATTATAAAAAAAACAATATATTTTTTAAAATTTTTAACACCCTATACTTCAAAAACTAGGACGTTTAGGACATATTTCATATGAAGTTTTTTTCATATTTTTTGTAGAATTAGCCCTAAAAATTTGTCGGATAGTTTGTAAAACACCCTGTATTTCGTTTTTATGTTCTTTTTCAAAGAACTATTACAAAAACATGTAGTTTATACGTTCGGAAATAGGGTTTTTTTCCAATTTTGACATTTAAAGTGACAAATTTCAAAACTGATTGGCGTTTTCAAACGTTTTGCTTTTTAATACTATAGATAATTTAAATTAAGCTTACAACATTGTTAAAACGCCCTCATCAGCATAATTTCTCGTTGTTGTGACACTTAAAAACGTGTTTTTTAAATCATTTTTATAATTTATTTAATAAATTCAATAAAAAATACAAGAATAATTAGTCTAAAATTTGTGCTATGTGTTTTGGTGGTTGTCATCATAGATTCCATTAAAAAATCTGCCATGGAGCAAAAGGTGCAAAGTCGGATTTGTTATGCCAAAGAATACAAACCCATAGAACGCCACAAGTGAGATTTCAGTGTACCTTAAAAATTTTAGTACCTACCCTGACCACCAGATGGCGAAAGTAGTACGATGTCGCTTTGCTAATATGATAACCATCAGAAATTGGTAGCAGTCGCTGACAAGCACTCGGCCCGAACATGCCAGAGTGAGGATATACGCAAAATTTAATAAAAATAAAAGTAGTACTTATTTTTGTATTGTGGTCTAGGTTCATTATATCAGTGATATATCCTATTTTGAAATCATAAATTTAGAATCTTATGGATCCACGGTGTCTAATCTTTTACTATGCGTTAATGACTGGTCAAAACTACAAGATCAGAGGGAACCAGTTGACATTATTTATTTAGATTTTAGTCGGGCTTTCGACCAAGTACCTCACAAAAAGCTACTTCAAAAATTGGAACATTTTGGTATACGTGGGAATCTACTTGGCTGGATTAAAAACTTTTATCCAACACTTACATATAATATCTACATAATTGATCAGATTTTGAGGATATAAAGTGTACTATAAGTCACTAGTGAGCTAAAGTACCCTTTAGCTCACTAGTGAATTATAGACTTTAGCTCACTAGTGACTTATACTAATTCTTTATTACTTCCAACATATAAAATTTTGTTGCTGGTGTTGACAATGACAAGTAACAAATAATGGATGACGTTTTCAAATTAATTTCGATATTAAAAACGATTTATACGAAAGTGTTGGATAAAATTTTGTATTAGACACGTGAGTTATTACATATAAGTCACTTAAGAAAATTACCTCTCTCGCCCTTCGGGCTCGAGAGTTAAACTTTTCTTGCGTGACTTATATGTAATATAACTCACTTATCTAATAAATAACTATTTATTAGACAGAACATGTCGTGTCCGAATAAATGGCGAACTTTCACGTCCATACAGAGTCACTAGCGGAGTGCCACAGGGTTCCGTTTTGGGACCAATTCTTTTCAATGTGTTTATTAGTGATCTGTCAAACGGAATAACATCTACTCTCTCCATGTATGCCGATGACTCCAAGTTATATAACAACCCATTAACAAATTATGAAATACTAGTAAATGACCTAAAAACTATAGAAGAATGGTGTGCAACTTGGTCTTTGAAATTTAATGAAAAAAGTGTTCAGTATTGCGTATGGGTGCTAACAATCCTTGTTTAGACTACACCATTAGCGGAGTCACTTTAAATGCTGTATCCGCCCAGGAAGATTTAGGTATTCTAATTTCGAATGATCTTAAATGGGAGCTACACATAGGAAAGATAATTAAAAAGTCAACACTATTTCATACATAGTACAGAGGGCATTTAAAAACATCTCACCGGAATTTTTAGAAAGGATTTATAAGATATATATATATACGCCCAATACTTGAATATGGAGCATCAGTGTGGAACCCATATTTTGTTAAAGATATACATGCCCTGGAACAAACTCAACGAAGAATCACCAAGTTATGTCCAAGTCTCCGCGACTTATCTTATAGTAATAAATTAAAAGTTTTAAACTTAACAACTTTGTCAGAACGTCGAACTTGGGGAGACCTTATAGAGACATATAAAATCTTACACTGGCACTATTCTGTCAACGTAAACTTCTTTCAGTTAAACAGACATATTAGATTAAGAGGACATATGTTTAAGCTAAAACAAAAACGTTTCCATAAACTGTGTCGGCAACACTTTTTATCGAGTCGCATAGTCAGAAGGGGGAACACTTTACCAAACAGTTGTGTTTGTGCGGAATCAGTGAACACGTTTATAAACTTATATGACAATCTAAACTAGATAACAATTTTGAACGGTTTGAAACCGCCTAACTTAATAAACTAATAATATTAATAATCATTTATCGGGAATTTTATTTTTATTAAATTTTGCATATATCCTCACTCTGACATGTTCGGGCCGAGTGCTTGTCAGCGACACTCAGCGACTGCTACCAATTTCTGATGATTATCATATTAACAAAGCGACATCGTACTACTTTCGCCATCTGGTGGTCAGGGTAGGCACTAAAATTTTTAGGGTACGCTGAAATCTCACTTGTGGTGGTGTGGATTTGTATTCTTTGGTTATGCCTGCCGTTTAAGTGTAAATATTCAAGAACTTACGTTTTGTCACTTTTATACAGGGTGAGGATTTTAAAGTGTTACAATGCGATATCTCTAAAATGTGTTGCACGATTTTAACAAAAGTTGGTATGGGTAACAAGTAGCAAGGGGGACATACTCTGACGTAGTACTTAAATTTTTACCCCCTCCAGTTTTTGACGGGTGGGGGGTAACTTCAGAATTTTAAATAGAAAGGTGTAGTTTTTTCTATGAAATTTTAATCAGCATAAAAAACTACATAAGTGTACAAAAAATTACTTCATTTGCTTTACTGGTTGCCTAGTAACGAATTTTTAAGGAAATAATAAACGAAACAATAAATTAATTAGAATATTTAAAATTAACGCTGGTTATGCTTCAAAAGGTGTTGAAAGTGGCCTCCGTTGACTTCTAAACATTTCAAAATTCTTTTTGACAGGAGTTGCGCACACGATTTAACATGTCGGCAGTTACTAATGTACAAGCTTGTCGAATACGGTTTTTCATGTTTTCTGGTGTGGTTGGTGCTGTAGCCATAACTTTTGTTTTATAAATCCCCATAGAAAGAAATCTAAGGGGTCAGATCAGGAGATCTAGCAGGCCAGTTTACAGGACCACCTCGCCCAATCCACCTGTCTCCAAATATGTAATTCAGAGAATCTCGTACTTGCCGCGCAAAGTGTGGTGGAGCACCATCTTGCTGAAACCACACTTCTTCTTGCCTAATTCCATTGTCATTTAGAAGCTGCGGCAAATTGTTATTTAAAAAGTTATTGTACATTTCCCCATTTAGTGGGCCATCAAAAAAATGTGGGCCAATTGCTTTGTCTGCAACAATACCACACCAGGTATTCACTGACCAAGGATGCTGATTTGGCACCATCCTAATCCAGTGTGGATTTTCAGCTGCCCAATAGTGCATATTGTGTCTATTGACCTTAAATTAAAAGCAGAAAATTAATGCGAATTGCAATACCAAATGCTAAAAATATCCTAGTGGCAAATAAATAGTTACCTGACCACAATTAGTAAACGTAGCCTCATCAGAAAAAATCACTTGTGTTAAAAAGCATGATTTTCTTGAATCTCCATCCTTAACCAAGTACAAAATGGTACTCGATTTTGAAAATCCTCGCCGTACAGTTCTTGGTGAAGACTAACGTGATAAGGGTGAAAATTGTAGGAATGTAAAATAGTTAGTACTGATTTTTGACACATTCCCGAATCTTGAGCAAGTTCTCTGGAACCAACGTGGGGATTTAAATTAATGGCGCCCAAAATTCCAACGGCCATGTCTTCACTGGTTTAAGTTCGTCGCCGAATTCTCTTTTTGGCACGAAGGTTTCCAGTATTTGCGAGCTCGGTCTTCCAGCCTCTTAAATGCCATGTGGGACTTAGGAATAGCAGGAAACCTGACAGCCCACAATTGTGCAGCTTCCCGGTAATTCTTCCTACATTCACCCAAAATTAATAACATACTGATCTCAATGTCGTAGTTTTGCTCCATATCTGAAGAGATCTGAAGAGAGACTAGAGATATTTTTGACACAAATGTCACTACTTGACAGAGTAGGTCGTAACCTAAGTAACTACCAAATGCAACAATTTTCTGCTTACATACATAATTTTTGACGAAGAATAAACTAAAATTTTTAAAATAAAAGTTGATTATTGATAAGTATGCAACCCGTAAAGCAAATGAAGTAATTTTTTGTACACTTATGTAGTTGTTTATGCTGATTAAAATTTCATAGAAAAAACTACACCTTTCCATTTAAAATTCTGAAGTTACCCCCACCCGTCAAAAACTGGAGGAGGTAAAAATTTAAGTACTACGTCAGAGTATGTCCCCCTTACTACTTGTTACCCATACCAACTTTTGTTAAAATCGTGCAACACATTTTAGAGATATCGCATTGTAACACTTTAAAATCCTCACCCTGTATAAAAGTACGCGAAACGGTAACTACTCTTTGTTTTCAAAAGTGCTTTTGCTTTAGTATATTTCTGTAAATTTGGTAAATATTTTCGACACTTTTGATCAAGATACCCAGTTTTAACAGCTGATTGACCGAATTGTAACACTGATGCCCTTAATTTGAATTCCCTATTGAAAACTAAAATTAAGCGACTTGGCAACGTTGCAGTTGCAAATTTAGAACATTTGACATTTCATAATCAAGTTTTGCTTTTTGTTGTTGCAGTTAATATTCTATTTTTCTAAAGAATTTTTATGATTTATGGGATGAATGTAATAAAAAATAAGAAAATAGTTAGTCTACAACTAGTGTTAAGCGTTTAAGTGGTTGCCATCATGGATTTCGTTAAAAAATCAGCAATGAAGCAAAATGTGCGAAGTCAGTTTTGGTTTATCTGCAGTTCAAGTCAAAATAATGAAGAACTTACGCTTTATGGCTATATATAAAGTTTCTCGAAACACTGACTATTGTCCTGCATTGTGTTATTTAGGTTGTCAGACAATGATTCCTAATATTTTCCGTAAAATTTAATAACTAATCAGGTAATTTATGTAAATATTTTTTCCCAAATTGAATCTAGATACCCATTTTTATCAGCTGTTTGACCGAATCGCAACACTGTGCTCCTTAATTTGAATTCCCTATACTTTGGGCACTTTATATTGATAATGAATACCCAGTAAGTAACTATGATTACTGATTTTTTAAATCAATGTAATACATTGTTTTTAATTTATAGTGGCCGAAGTAGAGACGGCCGTATTCACTAGTCTTCTGATAAATATTTATCGGGCTGATAGCCTGCTGAACAGAGTTGGCTATCAGCCTGATAAATATTTGTCAGAGATTGGTGAATACGGCCGTTAAAAAGTAAAATTTTTAAATATTAGTTGTAAAAACTTCCACTACTAGTTGACCCTATGTGCTGCTATTAAGCAAAACTTACTGACCGAATTATATACAGAGTTAGAAAAACCGTTATATCGATTTTTTTAGGTTTTAGTAATAAAAGCAGTTTTTATTTAAAACTAGAAAAATCTTATATGCAATACCTTAGAAGTCTGTACAACGCGGGATCTCGCTACGCTTGGCCCCAAGAAAGCGCGTTCGTTAAGCTGGTTTTTACACTTATCAAACTTCTTGTCAAATAAGTTGGACCAAGTTTACCTTGGATAAAATTGATAATGTAAAACAGAACATTGGACATCAAAGAAATTCAAGGTCGCCTTGTCAAATATTTAATGCAAAACTTTAAAACTACCAACCCAATGAATTAAAAATTGACAGTTGGCAACTAGGGCCACTACTTAACCTGAATTTTATCGTGATTGGTTTTTGGATTTTACCCTGATATTTGCTTCAAAGAAGTTTGTCAAATAATTTTTATTTGACACTTCTGTTTTCAAACAAATTGTATTAAATATTTGATCAAACTTATTTGACAAGAAGTTTGATAAGTGTAAAACCAGCATTACACAAAATTCTAAAGTTTGGGATCCACGATCAATGTTTTTCATGAAATTTTTGTGTCATAAGTCAAATATAACAAGAGTTTCCCTGTTAAAACAACCAGTGTTTGGTAATAGTTTAATAACCGGTTTTTTGCTATTTTAAGGGTTTTTAAAAATAATTGATACTTACATAGTTTAGAAACTCTTATCTCTAAATAAAACGTAGGTGGCGCAGATCTATATATCTATCTATATATATCTAGATTCAGTTTTAAAAAATATATCAGTAAACAAACTTAAGGGACCGGGGAGTGAAAAGAGGTGCTGGGCGGGTAAAATTATTGGTACAACGAGTTAATGAAACTGAACATCACATGTAAAACTAAGTAAAAATTACATTTTTTCCACATATTTCTGAGAATAAAGACAAAAATATGATAAATATAAAATTGTGAATTCATAACCTAAAAATTAAGAAGAAAAACGACTAAAAACATCAGTTATACCAAAGTCGGTCTATATAAGGTCACGACATTCGGCCATATTGCTTTGACGTGTTATGACGTCACATCTCCCATTTTTCGGCCATGTTGTTCAGTGCCGGAGATAAACAGTTTATTGTATTAGTAGAACAACCGTTTATACAACAGTTTTTAATTATTATTAAGTTGTAAATTCTTTTATTTTAAATTAAAAACATTTGGAATTACATCTTTCAACAAATATCACTACCAAAACAATGCAAAATGAAATGCGCAAATTCTAGACGCCACTGGATTGATCATCAGCTTTGATTTTACCCAGTCTTGCCAACTTTTCTCCGTGAAGTGTCCTTCCTTGCGTCCCCGACCTCGAACCAAGATCGTTTAACAAGGTAAGGTTGCCTCATTACGTCACATGTGTACCCCACTGTTGGTTCCTTGGCGCCAACATACCAAACAAGGATGACTAGACGGATAATACTATGAGGGCGAAAGAGCGAGATATACAATATTTAAAAATCAGCTAGAATAATCATTGTTAAATAACTTATTAATAGGAAATAAAGAAGTTACGGTAACAGCTGGAATTAACAGTATTTAAAAGTATTTCTTTAATATTGACAAAAAACACAAACTACACTGTTAAAAACTTCATTATATAATGAGCAAAATACATATGTGACGTATGGTCCGCCATGTTGCAAGGCTTACGAGGCAACCTTACCTAGTCAAACGATCTTGACCTCGAACCGCCTAAAAGTTGAGGATACGTCGCAACCTTATAAATATAAACTAACCTTGAGTTATCCATGCTAAATATGGAAAGCATCTGGATACACCGGAAGGGTCTGTTTCTATTTATGAGTGAATAAAAAAACACAACTGAATTTATAAAGTGTCTCTGGTGTAATTAAAGGATTAAAAAAAAATTGACTAACCAGAACTAACCTGACCACGCTTTATAATTCCACTTTTATTATTAAACATTTAAACAACGTTGCCAATTGTCCATAATAAAAGTGGACAAATGCAAAAAAAATTGTTTATTATAAAAAAATTTAAAAAAATCATAACTGCGCCTTCATATTATTATTAAGGACAACTAATAGATAACATGTACGTCAAAATATTTTAAAAAATCGTTAAAATAGCAGAAAACCGTATACTAGATAATTACCCTAGTGTTTTTACAGGGAAACTTAAAATTTTTGATTCACGACACAAAAATTTCATGAAAAACTTTCATCGTTGGCCGGAAGCTTAAAAAATATATCATCGTAAGCTAATAACCAATAACGCTAAGCCTAAGTGTTAGACAACATACAGTAACATCATATACACCAACAAACAGTGTTGTTTACCTGGTAAGCAGCTACTTCAAGCTCTCTACAGCAATACTTCACATGTTGCTGCCCGGACTTATCCCAGAAAACATGCAAAAGTGATTAATCATCATCAATAAAGTGGTCACAAGGTAAATACCAAAATAATGAACAAAATGATCTATGGGCGTGAAGATGATAAAAGCAAGTGTACGGGAGTAAACAATATTTTTCTTTTGAAAATGGAATAAAACTCTTATTATTTACAAATTTTAGGAAAATATTGGCATTGGGAATACCAGAATATACAGGGTGTTTTAAAATAATTGCGAAAAACTACTTGTTTAAAATACAGGGCAGTTGGCTGTATAAACTCGGTGCTAAAAGTCAAAATATTGCAAAAAAAATGGTGAAAAAATATTGCTTTCATTTTAAAAGCGGAAGCCGATAAAACAATATTCTATAAGAATGTTACATTTTTGTAAAACAGAATTTCTGCATATTTTTACGGTTTTTTTGGCCCAGTCTTATAAACATGGTAAAACTAAATGATTATTTTACTACACCCAGTATTCCGAATTATCCAAGTTAATAAAATATTATCTCCCAATAAATTTTATTCCATTTTATTTGATGCTTTTTACACATGTAAAACCGTTTTAAAATTGATGCAATAATTTAATTTAAATGCATTGATTTATATTTTGAACTAGACATTATTTGTTTCCGTTTAACCTTTTCACCCTGTATGTATTCCAAATATTTTAACTCTTTTTAGAATACTGTTATATATATATATATATGAAAAAATAACGTCCGTGGTGGCACTACCGCGTTGTCGAAAAGGTGCTGTGAAATGCATGTTTGCACTGCATGTTTCAGTGCTTGGACAACGTTGCCGGAACACAGAAAAAAATGGGTTATACATCTAATAACCCGACATCCACGGTACTCTGGTACTTAAGCATAAGCCTTCGTGGGCTGCCACTATTTCTTTTATTTACCAATAATTTAATCATAAATCATATAAAACTGAAAATATGCCTAATAAGATGCACAAATTAGAAAAAATATCGGTTGTTAGAATCAAATCATGCAATTTTTATTCCGTTCATGTTATTGCTCAATGCATTTTCGCAAGATTATTAAAAAAATTACAGGGTTTTCATTTATATTTTGCCACCCGCATTTAACTATAACCAAGAAGGATAAAAAACGCCCTGTACAGGGCCGTATTAAGGGTATGAGGCGCCCTAGGCTGTAGCCTATTCAGCCTAATGGATAATACGGCACTGGCCCTGTATAAAAGTGTTTAACTTTTTTTCTATTATATTTTGACCCTAAAAGAAGAAAAAAAAACTTTTTTTATTTTTAACACCCCGTAGTTCAAAAACTAAGACGTTTAGGATATATGTTTATATGAAGTTTTTCTTAATTTTTGTTGTAGAATCGTTTGGTGAAGTTTGTCGGTTGAGTTACTGGACACCCTGTATGTATGTAGGTAATTGGATTGAAATTGATGAAAACTTTGATGTCTATTGGTGCCTAAACGGTGAGGTTTATCTTAATAAAGAGTACCTTATTTTTAAGTTTTTGATTGTCTATAAAATGGCGCCCCCACCTCAATCACATTTCCATCTAGTGATGCTCTCATCAATGAATTTTCATTCACTTTAACAAAAAAGAAATTAGCAAAAACAAAGTCACTGGTTTTTACTCTCTATTTCTACTGTCAGCTTTGCGATATCTATCAAAATAAAAAGTTATGATGTAAATAAATTTTAAGTTTTAGGTAAAGTGCCCTCTGGCGGTATTTAAAAAAGGTACTTTCATCTTAAAATTTTAGAATCTGCAAAGCTCGATTTGTGTGCTAAATATCAAGTGGGTTAAAAAATAAATGCATTATGGCGAAAAACCAAAATAAAAATTGAACTTTGACGGCTTGTAACTCGAAAACAAATGACATTTTGAAAAGAAATTATATGAAACTCTACCCTTATTTTGTAGTATTTTTGTAAAGCCTCTTAAAAGGCCTTTTTAATGGTAAAATATTATACAGGGTATCCCATTAAAAAAAAAAAAAAGTTTACCCCTTCATTTTTCTTGAGTTTTTGATACTCATTTGTTCTTTTTATGATCAAAAGATAATAGATGAAAAAGTGTGAAACCTTTATACAGGACGTTTTTTCCATCCTTCTTGGTTATATTAAAGTAGGTGACAAAATATAAATGAAAACCCTGTTCACTTGAAAATAAGCATTTAGAGTAAAAAGCATCAAAAGTGCAAAACCTACTAAAGCTGACTACTTGCTCTCTCTCTCTACTGTATCACCATACTAAACATACCTCATTGGACATCATCTGGCAATTCACTCTGTCTTTATCTCTCTCTTTCAGTTGCTCATACAGATCTTCTATCCTCTTTTGAGCCTCGTCTCTTTCTTGCTCGCGTTCTATCGCCTGTTCTTCGAGGAACCTTTGCGTCGTTTTGTATTTTTTATCTGCTGCTTCGATCTGTGTAAAATGTTTTTGTTTTGGATTGCACAAATATGGCGGACAACATTAATTTATTTTAACCAGAAGTTAGAGAATTACTTTCAAAAAATAAGCTTTTGAGTAACACAATTTTAAAAAGCAATGATTCTGAACGACTAGATGGTTATGCATGAAAAGGTTGTTTGGGTTTTTAGAGTAAAGCCGAATTCAGACTTGTGTATTGCAACGTGCAACGCAACATGCAACGTAATATGCAATGCAACAAAGGGCCCTAATATCGTTGCTGCAACCTTGCAAGTCGGATTATCCACATTTGAAACGAACTTGTACACCAACGCGGTTGTAGTGCAAGATCTTTTTGATTATAACATATAACTTGCTTGAAAAACCGAAAGACCAAAAGATGTCGTCACGGGTAGAAAACTCAGCTATTTCATAAAGAAAACGGTTCTACAAAATTTATTTTTATAAAACATTCAATTATTAAAGTATTTTTTCTTCCTTCTCCACATTTTATCTTCGTTATCCATTGTTTCTTACAACACTCAAACACGTCCAAACGGATACTGCGAACTCACATCAAACGCCATTGTGTTCGCGCAAAAATCCGACACCTGTATGGATCGCGACGAACGTTCTAGCGCGCATTACGCGCAACCGTTCAAACGTACGAATTTTGTTGCGTTGCATGTTGCATTGCAGTTTGCCCAACACCTGCGTGTACACGGCTTATGATAGTTAAGGAACTAGTGTTAAAGAGAACTTAACAGGCAACAAAATACAAAACAACCGATTACCCAATACGGTATTTTTTAAATAGCGACATAAAAATAAAGCTTCCCCATCAAGGTTTGTTATTTATCATATGGAGGCAGCTATAATTTATCATCAATTATTTCTACACCTACCTATTTACTTCATTTCACATTTTCAGACTTAACGCCTATACAGACTGTCCCCCAACTATAAAAACGGCCAAATATTTCGAAAACTAAAAGCCTTGGAAAAAAGCTTTAAATAAACAAGTTGTTTAAAATTAAATAGAGCATCTTAAAGGTACGTATCCACCAAAGCAACAATGAGAAACTTTTTTGTTACTAAAGTTGCTTTGTGTTCCTAAATTGCGGAACAAATGTCAACATAGTTTAAACTTTTTGTCTCCACTAAAGCAACTGCAATTAGGAACAGTTTTAGTTTTGTACATCGTTTTTCACGTTTACACATTGTCGTGGAAGTCCGCATTCCTCGAAACTTTCCCTTTGCTGCCCAAAGCCAGAAGTGCCGCGCCGGTTCGATTCCCAACACAAGAGACATATTTGGGTAGTAGTTATTTAAAAATAACGACCGTGGTGGCACTACCGCGTTGTCTAAAAGGTGCTGTGAAATGCATAACTGCACGTTTCCGTTCTTGGACAACGTTGACGGAACAGGGGGAACGATGGGTTAAACATCTAAATAACCCGACACTCCCGGTACTCTGGTATATAGGCATAGGCCTTCATGGGATGTCAGAAAGATAAAAAAAAAAACAAAAAAGTTTCTCATTGTTGCTTTGGTCGATACGTACCTTTATGATAACCTCGGAATTAACCTTAATTGGCAATGATGGATAATTCTAAATAAAATGGATTTTTAAAACTGCAACCCCATTATTTATTGCAGAATTAAGAATTTCGCAAAATTCTTTAGTTAGTAGACCAAAGTTATCTTTGTTTAAATGGAACACCCAAACATATATGTATATTTTAAAAAATTTGGATTCTACTGTACATTCTAGAGAAAAATTGTTTTCGAAATAATTATGTGTAAAGATTAAAAAAGTCATACTTTTTATACTTGTTCATTAGTATACGCGCCTGAATTAATCTGCTTCTGACATAATTAATTAAGGTAATAGGTGACCTATGGCATTTATCTGTTAAAACTTTATTTTTTCAATTTTCCAACATTTAACGGAATTTGTATTATTTTTTAATAGTATATCAGTATCAAAAACTATGAATTTAAAAATTATTTTAAAAGCTGCTGCTTTGCTCGTTGTTTTATCCCTAGAGTTTCTAGATTGTGGAACCTGCTGCCCGCAGAGGTCTTTCCTTCCCCCAAATCTTGAAGTATTTAAGTCCCGTGTCAACAAACTCCTTCTTACCTCGCTTAAGATACCCACGGTACGTTAGTATTTAGGCTTTTAGCCTTCATGGTCTGTAAAAAGATAAAAAAAATAATGGAGATGCATTTGATCCTATACAAAATTCTTTTATAATTTAACGTAGAATGCAATTTTAAAAAATATACATATTCCATGGTCCATACTTTTTGAGATATATTCCGTTTATATACTTTTGGCATACCTTGTGGTTATGTAAAATGTAATACATATATGGCATTTTTAAGTTGTTGCAATTAATCACCAAAACCGTGACTGTGCGACTTTTCCACAGTCTTTCCGTTTATAATAAATTATAAACAATTTTTATATAGATTAATATTTCTGTAGACTATAAGAACCATTATCCCTCCCCATAGTTAACATTACTCTGTAAAAACTTGCATTACATCACATATTTTATTAAATTTTTATGTAAACAAACCTATATTTAACTAACATCACAAGGTACAAATTGTATACAGTAAAATGACGCTTATGTTTATAATAATTTTTACTCATTTGGCAACATTGTACTAATGATTCTCAAATACATTAATTCTTGTAAACTTGCCTTTAATTTTACTACAGCTACAAAGGGCAAAAGCTCTTTGCCGTTAAGAAAAAAAATATAAAATAAACTGAAAAAATTGCAGATTGCCAAAAATTTAGGTTCAATATAATAGGTTACCTGCAATAATAATTCACTTTTTTCCTTCTTAGCCTCTTCATTTATTTTTC
The DNA here is from genome assembly GCA_014170235.1 of Listronotus bonariensis. Classification (NCBI taxonomy): domain Eukaryota; kingdom Metazoa; phylum Arthropoda; class Insecta; order Coleoptera; family Curculionidae; genus Listronotus; species Listronotus bonariensis. The sequence goes on along the minus strand of JACEGR010000933.1, from coordinate 48,631 downwards.
TCCAACCCTGCACAATTCTTCAATGAGATGAAGAGCGTTAGGATCGGCACTGGTCCTGGACTGTGCCAACATAGTTCTAGCTTTGTCCTGTAAGCTGGACAATGCTGTCATAGCGTCACCTGAAAAAAAACTTCTAATGTCAAGTAACATTTAAAAAAATACTTCCGAGTTTTGTATAATTATATATACAGTGGTGTGCACAAAAATAGCAGTATTCCAAAATTTCATATATTTTCATATTATATTCATCTTAAAGCAAAAAAGTCAAAACAGCAATATTATTTATTAACTTATTTATTCATATTCATATTTTAGCACAAAAAAATTGAATTTATAGAAACAAAATAGTAATTCTTTAAAAATAAGTTGTGCAATAAAATAGCAGTGAATTGAAAAAATGGTTGTACAGTTAGATCCTAGTAAAAGAAAATTGTCCAATAACGTCAGTACTTTGTAGCTTGACCTTTGTTCTTGATTACTGCCCGGCATCTGCTGGGCATGGATTCAACCAGTCTTTGACATGTGGCAACAGGAATTGAGTTCCATGCTGTTTGACAAATTTCCCACAATTCATGAACATTGGATGGTTTAGCAGCCCAAACAGCTTTCTTTAACTGTTGCCATAAATTCTCGATCGGATTTAGATCCGGTGATTGGGCTGGCCAGTCTAAGACCCTAATTTGTGTCCTTTCAAACCATGCTTTCGCTTTACGGGAAGTGTGTTTTGGGTCATTATCCTGCATAAATATCCACCTAAGTGGCATTTCTTCCTCGGAATAAGGCAGAAGAATATTCTGCAGGATCTCAACGTACCCGTCAGCGTTAAGAATTCCTTCTATCTTATGTAACGGACCAACGCCATACCAGGAAAAACAACCCCAAATCATAATACTGGAGCCACCATGTTTTATTGTCTTAGTTGTAAAGCGTGGGTTAAATTCTTGACCAGGTGGTCTTCGCACGTGTTGCTGGGATGAACTAGAGTCATATAAAACAATTTTTGTTTCGTCACTCCACAAAATGTTACGCCATTTTGTACTATCCCATAAAACATGTTGCTGAGCAAAGTTTAATCGCCTTCTTACTTGCCTTTGATTTAATAAGGGAACTTTTCTTGGTCGTCTAGCTCTTAAACCTGCTTTTATCAGCCGTCTTCTAACTGTTGAACTACTTATTTTAAGATTAAAATCCTTTTTATTTGACCAGATGAAATAAATGGCATTTTAGTTGCACATGCAACTATCTGTCTGTCCTCCCTCAACGTGGTTTTTCTTTTTTGGCCTCGATTTTCGGCAGAAGGTCTCCACTTTTTGCGTTCGCGATCATTTTTGCCGAACAGGAGAGGATTTCTTGAATGAATTTATAAGTTTTGCCTTCATTTAACAATTTCAAAATAATTTTTCGTTTTTCTGGTGTACAGTGCCTCGCGCGACCCATTGTTCTCAATAAAATGTACTTATAATGTGTGCCGAACTATTTTTAAGAACTCTTACTTGGTGAACACTCAAGGATGACTAGCAGTTTAACTGTGATAATAAATAAACTATTTATAAGAAAAACATGTTTGTTACTTTTTTGGAACACATACACTTTTACTGGAATTTTTTCCATTCTTTATATTTGTTTATCTTAAAATACCTTTGTTAGGAGTTTTAGCATGTTTTCTAAAAGAAATATATTTTTTTAAATGTAATTTTAATAAATTTGGTCACAACTGCTATTTTTATGCACACCACTGTAAACCAGTCTCTGCAATAGTTCCTCACGCGGATATCTGGCAACATCGCACTTATGAATCTGATTCCTGATGTTTCCGAAAATACCGAAACAAATATCTAGAAATTTATGTTACAAGTGCATAAAATGATACTTTTTACAAATGGGAGGTTTAACAGCACGAGACGTCACTCCCATGCGTTAAAAGGACACTCTATGCATGTGTGGCATACTATATTTTTTTTATGATTGTATAAATTTTATTATTTTAATTTGTGAGTCATCTCAATTTATTGTTATTCATTTTCGATAATTTCTATTAAATTTATCCGCAAACTGAAAAAAAAACATAAATTTATTGACACATAATCTAAAGGAAGTAATGGCGGAATTTATACTAAGTTGATCTTTTGGTTTAGTTGGCGTCGCGTTTACTGTTACTTTGCATTAATTCATATTATTATAAATTCTAGCAAGCATAAAAAGAAAATACTGATTTAAAGGGGGAAACAACTTTGTTTAAAACTTTATGTAATGTACTATCATAGAGTACCTTATCTTCATAATAACGATCAAAAAACAGATTTTTTAATGGTAAAGACACTTAGTCGCTACTTGCTTGGAAACATGCTTATGCGTAGCTAAACACGAATTTATACATAAAACTCGAACTTTTCCAGAAAAAATCTAAAAAGTAAGCCCTATAAACAAATAACTGAATTGTTTTCATAGTTTTATAAATTAAGAAACAGCTTTATCACTATAGAGTTTACTAAGGTGGTATGTTTTATTATATATTATATTGGTAAATACAGTCGTAAGTCATCTTATGTATATACAAACCTCTGCATTTGTTTCTAAATTTTCGGCTAGGGCCAGCCAAAGTTGTAGGCCACATAATAATAATAAAGTTAACCTTTATTTATATCACCCTTTAAAAAATTAACAAATAAGCTCTCTACTTGACAATACAAACTATTAAAAATGTTCTATTTGCCAGTCTAATTTGTTTTATACTAACTATACTAAATAAACACTGATAATAAAACTATACGAGGGGTACTACTTTAATTTTGAGGAGGAAAACTAAGTGTTGTCGGGAGGTACCTGACGTCTGAGTAAAAATATAACAATTTTTTTCTTTGATACAAATTTCTTAACAAACACTGTCAATTGTAGAATATCGGGTGCAATAAAAGTATTCAATCTTGACATTATATATTTAATTTTAAAACACTACTTTTTGATTTACTTCCGTATTTGTTAAGGATAATTAATTTATTTGTTCTGTGTAATGATGCACAAAATTGGAAAATATTATACATATACTTTAAATGTCAAAGGAAGTAAAAAGACCCGGTTGTAGAGTTGACGTACGAACCGGAAATATAATAATGTTATTACCCGACTTCTTTATTTTATTTTTATTATTTTATTATTTTGCACTTTTTACGCAGCCCACAGACGTGCATGTGTACCCACGGTCTGCCCACGGTAGACCTGTACAGTTTTTATTCAGGTAGACCTGAGACCTGAGCGTGTGTGGGCAATCAGGTATAACTGTACAGTTTTAACTGCACAGTTTTTTTCCTTCGGTCGGCCGTAAACAGATTTCTTTTTAATGAATAATAAAGTTTAACAGGTAAAGGATATAATAATTAAAAATATATAATGTAAATAAATGTTTAGGTTAAATGACAAATACGGTATTGCTTGTGCCACAATATATGTAAACAGTTTCGTTTTATTTTATTGTTTTTTATGATTTTTTTAAGAATAAAATATTTCTTATTGAGGCCTTTAAATACTTTCCTTTTTGATAAAATGTATTATGCAGGGTATACTATTTTCGATGTTTAGTACAATAATCTTGAAAACCGCTGCCGCTACAGAGATGGATAAATGGGAAAGAACTGTATTTTTAGTGCTTAGTTTAAATCGCTTTTTATTTCGTTAAGAATAATCATGGCTTACTAGATGTTTCCAAAAAACCGTTTGGTCCACTTTTTTTTCTTCCGTAGCTCAGTTAATATTTGAAATAGAAAAAAGTGTAAATAGGGAACTTGTAGATAACTATCATGTCATATTTTATTTTAATTTTTAACTGACCTAAATCCAAGAAAAATTACTCTTATAAATTTACAATTTTTGGTCAAAGAATCATAAAACAAAGTATATATATATATATATATATATATATATATATATATATATATATATATATATATATATATATATATATATATATATATATATATATATATATATATATATATATATATATATATATATATATATATATATATATATGTATGTATATATATTTATATATATATATATATATATATATATATATATATATATATATATATATATATATATACATATATATATATTTATTTTATTTATTTATTTATTTATTTATTACAATTACAATATCAATAATTAAATTAATTACAATATAAATTTAAAAGAAAAACTATAAGTAACAATGTGCACAATGGACATAGGTCTGTGTGTGCACATTAGGCATCAGCATAAGCTATACATAATCTTTAACATTTTATTAAAATAACAATATATATTATAAGGTGGTATGACTACGATGACTATAAATGTTCTGTCAATACACTATAAAAATTCAATAATTTGTTTGATTCTTTGCGTGTTACTTTTTATCCACAAATCCAATTTTTTTAATATTTTTAAATTTTTATTTTTAAACTGTACCGGCAGTATATTAAGTATTTTAGGCGCCACATAAGTAATGGATCTTTGTGTAGCATCAAATCGTGTATTAGGTAATGTTAAATTTCGACCTACATTTGCTCTTGTCATAATACTATGATTGATGAAGCTGTTAAATATGTTTCTTGTAAGAGAAAATCTTAAAACATTTTTAATGTACAACTGATCAATTGTAAAAACTCCAGTATGTTCATATAATAATTCAGAGGAATATCGTCTTGGTTTAAATGTCATTATCTTTAGAATATATTTCTGTGCAATAATAACATTTTTTAAAGAACTTTTATGTGCAGACCCCCAACAAATAATGCCATAATTTAGACACGATTCGACCAATGACTTATAAACTGTTGTAATATTATCTTTATTTAAAATGTAACGCAGTTCATAAAATTTATATACAAGTTTTCTTAGTTTATTCTTTGTGTATTCTGTATGAATATTCCATTTTAAAAATTGGTCGAAAAACAGACCCAAATATTTTATGCTCTCAACCGACTTAATACTGCCTGAGCATTTACAGTTACCGGCCAAATTACAGTCAGAAGAGTGAATCTTAATGTTATTCCTTATGGGTAGACCTCTTTTATCTATAGAAAAACACATAAAATGTGTTTTATTTACATTCAGAGTTAGTGAATTTAGATCCATCCATGTTTTTATATGTGTCATTGCTTCTTCGGCCCTCTCAAAGGTCTCAGGCCACGATTTTCCCTTACACAGGACAACTGTATCATCCGCAAAACAAATAATTTTGCTGTTATGTGCAACATTTGGCAGATTGTTAATGTAAACTGAGAACAAAATAGGTCCCAGTACTGTCCCCTGCGGCACACCACACTCCACTCTATTGTAAGAGCTGTATACTGAATCTAACTTAACTCTTTGAAATCTGTTACTTAGATATGACCTAAAAAGTTCCAGTACTTTTCCCCTTATTCCAATATTGTGTAATTTTGAAAGTAGAATGTGGTGATTTACAGTATCGAACGCCTTTGAGAGATCAAAAAAACTGCCAATGGCTTGTATCCATTATTAAAACAGTCAATAATGAATTTCGTCGTTTCATTTAAAGCCGTGTCTGTACCCATTTCCTCTCTAAATCCACACTGTGAATTAGACAACAGTTGATATGAGGCTAAAAAGCTTTGTAACCTCTTTTTTATACATTTTTCTATAATTTTACAAATTGGACCTGTTTTTGCGATTGGTCTGTAGTTGTTTGGATCAGATTTATCTCCTCCTTTGTAAAAAGGTGTGATTAAGCTTTTTTAAAACAATCTGGAAACAGGCCAATGTCAAATATCCGATCCACAATATGTACCAGAGGTTGAATTAACGATTCAATTGCATATTCATATGCAATTCGGTCGAACAGCTGATAAAAATGGGTATCTAGATTCATTTTGGCGAAGAATATTTACATAAATTACATAATCTGTTATTAAATTTTACGAAAAATATTAGACATCATTGTCTGACAACCTAAATAACACAAAGCAGGATAATAGTCAGTCTTGCGAGAAACTTTATATACAGGGTGTAACTAAATAAGTGTGAAACATTTAAAGAGGTGATTCCTCATTGAAAAATATGAAAAAAGTTCCTATAAACATGGGTCCCAAAATGCATAGTTTCTAAGATACAGGGTGTCCAACATTTAGGTTCAACATTCACCTTCTTTAATCTTCAGTTGACCTTCACTTTTTAATGTCATTAGATAGTCCTTAAAAGTTAAGATAGGAAAGTAAAATTAATTTTGCTCTTTAACTGTTTTTGCTCAGTAAATCGTCAAAATTCAAAAATTCCGTCCCAAGAAACATGCAATAAAGTGGTTTTTATTTTTTTCTCGAAAACCAAGCTAGATACAAAAATTTTTAAGAGATAAAAAGTTGTATTTTCAGTTGCTTATTCTAAAAAAAAATTTTTACAATTATTTTCGATAAGATGTCCCGTGAGACGCCACTGGACTTAATAATTTTAATTTAATTATGCCTAACTTTGGCCCTTATTACTAGAAATAACACTGAAACATTTCAAGAAAATCGGTTACAGGGTATTCAAGATAATTACAAAAACCTATTTTATTTAAAAAGTTTAACACCCTGTATCTTGGAAAGTATGCATTTTCGGACCCATGTTTATAGGAACTTTTTTCATATTTTTCAATGAGGAATCACCTCCTTAAATGTTTTACACTTATTTATTTACACCCTGTATAACCATAAAGCGTAAGTTCTTGAACTGCACATAAACCAAAACTGACCTCGCGCGTTATGCTTTATTGCTGAATTTTTAACGAAATCCATGATGGCAACCACTTAAACGCTTAACACTAGTTGTAGACTAACTATTTTTTTATATTTAATTAAATTTATCCCATAAATTATAAAAATTCTTTAAAAATAGAATATTAACTGCAACAACAGAAAGCAACACTTGATTATGAAATGTCATTATGTTCTAATTTTTTTTTTTATCTTTGGACAAACCACGAAGGCTAAAAGCCTAAATACTAACGTACCGTGGGTGTCTTAAGCGATGTAAGAGGGAGTTTGTTGACACGGGACTTAAATACTTGAAGATTTGGGGGGAAGGAAAGACCTCCGCGGGCAGCAGGTTCCACAACCTAGAAACTCTAGGGATAAAAGAACGAACAAAGTGGGAAGTTCGGGGCCTGTCCAGTTGGACCGTATAGGGATGCATACGCGCGGAACCACGGGTTTCTCTGTTGGGAACCGTAAGTGGAGGAACTATACTGGACAATTCTTCAGAGCAGAAGCCATGGAAGTACCTATAAAAAGCGATAAATCCCCCACAGCCCGACGATGTGCAAGAGAGGGAAGCCTTTCTGTAGGTGAAGGATCATTAATGAGACGAATAGCTCTTCTTTGAATAGAATCAAGAATGCTTAGAGTTGTGGGGACGCCATGCCCCAGATATGAGAACAATATTCCAAGGGAGGACGGATTTGGGACACATATAAAGTGTATAAATTAGAAGGGGAAAAATACTTTTGGCTCGAAAGAGAAATCCAAGCTTTTTTGAAGCTGCCGTGGCTATAGATACAATGTGTTTATGCCAGTTAAGGTTACTTTCAAATGTGACGCCCACAAGATTAAAGGTGTCTTTGCTCTGTAAAACTTGGCCGCTCATAAGTAGAGGATGATTATTTGATGACTCTTTTCGCGACAAGGAACATGATTGTGTTTTGGATGCATTAAAATGGACGAGATTTTTAGCGCCCCAATCCAATATTAAATTTTAAGATCCTGCGAAAGAGATATCTGCATCGCTCTGCGTTTGTTTTCCAAGTCAGGTTTAGTGATGGGTTTAGGAACCTGAAAACTGGAGTGAACGGTACTATCGTCGGCGAAACTATGAATGGAATTAGTTGTGGACGAGAGGAGGTCGTTGATGTGAAGAAGAAACAATGTTGGTGCCAGAACTGAGCCCTGAGGGACTCCAGCATTTACTTGGTGAAAGCTTGAAGAATGGCCGTCCACAATAACTGATATACGACGATCAGATAGATAACTAGAGAGCCAAGTACAGAGTTTAGTTGAAAGACCATAGGAGGGAAGTTTATTAAGAAGTGCGGCATGCCAGACCTGGTCAAAAGCTTTGGATATATCAAGAGCAACGATCTGGGACTCACCTAGAAACTCAAGAGACTTATTCCAGCAGTGTGATACGAAGGAAAGAAGATCTGCTGTAGATCTTTTGTGGCGAAATCCATACTGCCTGTCATGCAAAATTTTGTGTTTTTCTAAGTACTTAAGAATTTGTGAATTAATTAGTTTTCCATTACTTTACAAAGAACTGAGAGTATTGAAATTGGTCTATAGTTAGATGGAAGAGATTTAGATCCTTTCTTGGGAATAGGTTGAACACGTGCAGCTTTCCAGCTTTCCGGAAAGATACCTGTGTTGTAAGAAATTCGAAAGAGCCGAGTTAAGATTGGTGCAAGTTCTGGAGCACATTTTTTTAAAACGATTGCTGGTATGCCATCCAGCCCAGACGATTTCTTGGTGTTAAGGGAAGAAAGGATACGCTTAATGTGTTTTACCTTAAAAATAATATCGGGCATTTTATGAGGAACTGGGGTAACCGCTGGAATTGGATGATTTACGGGAGGGTCAAGGGTTGAATTGGCAGCAAATTGTTTAGCAAATAATTCTGCCTTTCCTTTAGCAGTAGAAAGAATTTCATCTTCCAAAGCTAGTGGCGGAAAAGAACTGGTACAAAAATTCCTACTTATGTTTTTCGCAAAGGACCAGAAAGATTTGCTGCCATTTGAGAAAGAAAGAACTTTGTTTTTAATACGATTGTCGAAGGAGTCTTTGGCTTCAGAAATTGTTTGATTGTAGTAGTTTCTTGCTTCAATGCTGGCCTGTCGATTTTCTGGACTAGGATCCTGTAGAAACTTTTTGTGAGCATGAACTTTTAAAATTCTAGCTTTATCACAAGATTTGGAAAACCAGGGTTTGTTATTGGATTGTTTGGGGTTCTTGATGGTGTGTGGAATATAGGTTTCAATGCCCAATTGAATTGATTCCGTCAGTTGATTGCAAATTTCAGAAGGATCACCAGAAGAAAAGCAGATGGAATTCCAGGGGTAAGTGGCGAAGAAGTCCCTCAGGCCATCCCAGTCGGCTGAGTTGTAGTGCCATACGGTGCGTGGTGGCATGTATTCATTTACCTCGGGATGTGCAGGGTAAGATATTGTAACTAAGCCATGATCTGAGCGACCTAGGGGAGCTGTGCTTGCAAATGCAACGTTGCCAAGTCTCTTAACTTTAGTTTTCAATAAGCAAATAATTTTGCTATATTTTTTATATCATGAGCATTTGCTTATACTTATAAGGAAAAGCATTTACTTTAAATTTTATAAGTATAGGCATTTGCTTCTTTAATTCATATGGCCCAATAACACGAATTATGACGACTAATAATTAATAGTAAACTATTTCTTGTTTTAGATATAATTTAGTACAGCTTGGTAAAATTATTTGGCTGCATTTTTTTGTTCTACATAAAAAAATCAATAAAGAAGGCTTAATGCTTTTGCTTATAGGTTAAGAATAATTTTTTATTGTTGGTGTCCGAAAAATAAAGTTTTTTTTAACTCATAGTTAATATAAGTCACCATTGCAAACAATGCAATTCAAAAACTTAATATTAAAAATGACACTTGTTATGACATTTTCTGCCACAGACAGAAGTGCATACTATAAATTTTTGACTTATAATTAAAAAATATTGCACGTTAGTAGTTTATTTTTTCTGATATTAGATTTCTCGTGAATAAAAAATTCTTTGGGATTTAATTACCTAATAGGGTTTTAAACTTACCCAAGCCATGTAAAGCAAGACTTCCCTCCTCACCATATCCTTCTGACACGACTTCCTTGTGCCCGTTTTCAATCAATTCTGCGATTTTGTAACGCGCTTTACTTAAGTCAGACTCGATAATGTTTATCTTCTCCAACAACTCGTCCACACGATTTTCCAATATATCTTTTTCTTTTTCCAACGACGCTATTATTTGGTTAGAGTCATCCAATTCTTGTCTTAATCTATAAATTAAAAGATCGGGATATCATGTGGCTAAAAATGGTTAGTTTTTGTTAGGACATTGATACTCAATGAATTTTGGACTTCCACTGTCTTTATTTTTAATTATTCTCACAACGTTTCGGGCAGTCCAATCTCTGTCCGTTTTCAAGTGTAATCAGTGTGAGTGTACGGTAGACTAAGCCAAAAAGTGATTTTTTTTAAATATATCTCAAATATTTTTTAAGGTAAGGAAAAATATATCGGGAAGGTTTGAGTCTTTAATATTAATATTAGGAGGCTCATCTTCGCAATTAATAGTTTTTTAAAAACAATATTTATTTTATACAAAACTCGCAAATTGTTGATCTCGACCATTAAAAAATATCAAACACATTTCGGCGTGACTGCCTGTGGCGGGGTTGTCAAGTTAAAAATATTCGATTCTTGGTATATAGTATAATTACGTGTTAGCCAAAGAAAGACATAAAAGTTTACATGCAGAATTTGTAAACAACTTGGCAACCACAAAAAGGCAATGATTGCACTCTCTACGATTACCTCCCATGATAAATGAAAAGACATAGTTATACGAACTTGCGTTAAACCAGAGAAAGATAAAGTATCAAAGGGTGCCGGGTATCAAGTCGACTATACACAATAGGGTGGACTCAGACTGCCAAGACAGCGCTTCGAACAACTTCTCCTTCTAACTGCTAAATCTTTAACAAGATTTCAAATTTTAAAAAATCACTTTACTCCCGTATTCTAGACATGTTAAAAAAGCAATTTATGAAGAAAATTAAAAATCTATGTTTTGAGACCATCACATGGGATAACCCCTTAAATATTTGTATAGCAATTATGAAACACCCTGTATAAACACGATATCAGACTCACCTCACTACATGTCTTTCAGCCTCAACCAAACGTTGTTTAGCCGCCGAAGACAACTTGTCCTCCGATATTTCCTTTGGTGAGTTCACTTGACTTTGCACTTTATGTGTACCAGTAGTAAGAGCCAAAATGGCATTAGCTTCCTGACGCAACTTTTCAAGACACATTCCTAACTCGTTTTTAAGATCGATCGATATATCTATCGATTCGTCAGCCTGCTGACTTTGGTGCTCAATCATATTGATCAGCTCGCCAAAATTCGGAGCAAAGTGAACCCTGGTTATGTTGGTAAGACTGTCAAACACTTTGCTTGTGTTGGTAGTTGTGCTAGACGACTCGTTATTCAACTCGTCGTCTAGCTGTTCGAACGTCAACGTGTCATTGTTGGTCTTTAGAAGATTGTCGACTAAAGTATTGTTGAGCTCATCTTCGGCTTGTGTAAAGTATTTTACAAGCTCGGAGAGTAAGTTTCTTAATGAGATCACTTGCCTTTTAAGGTTATCCCTAAAAAAGCAAAAAAAAATAACCCTTAAAAGATGCATGAAAGTGGCAACTGATGTTTTTGGTTGCTTGTAACAATAAAATTATATAAAAAAAGTAAATAATTGTTCTAATAGTGCTCTAAAAGAGTTCAAAAGGTTTTCGATGATCAAGGTTAGTTTATATTTATAAGATTTCGACATATCCTCAACTTTTAGGCGGTTCGAGGTCGGGGACGCAAGGAAGGGCACTTCTCGGAGAAAAGTTGGCAAGACTGGGTAAAAATCAAAGCCGAGATCAATCCAGTGGCATCTAGAATTTGCGCATTTCATTTTGCATTGTTTTGGAAGTGATATTTGTAGAAAAATGTAATTCCAAATGTTTTTTATTTAAAGTAAAAGAATTTACAACTTAATAACAATTAAAAACTGTTGTGTAAACGCTTGTTCTACTAATACAATGAACTGTATATCTCCGGCACTGAACAACATGGCCGAAAAATGGGAGATGTGACGTCATAACACGTCAAAGTAATATGGCCGAATGTCGTGACCTTATGTAGACCGACTTTGTTCGATGATAGCGTTAAATTGCAAATGCAACATTGCCAAGTCGCCTAATTCTTATAGCTAATACAGGCAAGTTATAATTAAAAATAAAATGTTACCCTAGCCCAGTTATCAACACTTTACCTTTCTCTAAGAAGCTCCATTTCACCTTTGCTCAAACTTTCTCCTTCTCTTAAACTTCGCCGTCTTGCTCTATCTAGAGCGCCGTTCAATATTTTTAAATGCTCTTCTTTAAGTTTAACGACCTCGGCCTCGTGTTCTTCCTTTAAATTCCGGATTTCGATCTCATATTTATCTGTGAATCTATCTCTGAGCATCAAAAGTTCTGAGGGCCATTCTTCGTCGTCTGCTTCATTTGACACCAGTCTCTGTAAAAATAAAAAAAAATAAAAATTATAAAATAATCTTAATAATAATAATAATAATAATTTTCAAAAAAACTGAAATAAAAAAGCAATTACAAACCTGTATTTGTTCTTCCAGAGCATTAACTATGTCGATTTTAGCTAAAGTGACTTGTTCTTGCAATCTTCTTTCATAACTTTCAATAACTTCGTTTATTTCTGAAATCTCCAGAGTTTCCCTAAAAATTCAAGCAATGTACATACAATGAGGTCCATTAAGTGAGAAGAAAATGGTAAACCTTTTTATTTCTAATTTGTCAAAAACTTTATTCCTTATAAAAGTTGGTTCCAAAGTATACAGGCAAAGTTTCTTTATGAGAAGGAGTTTAGACATAAGCAAGACCGGTGATAGCTTTTGTCAGGGACGGGAGGGTGTGAGAATTACGATTTCGGTTGGCAGTTCTGTTCAAAGTTGGTAGCATTATCAGCTGATGACAGAGTCGTGCTTTGTCAAAGCTTTGTTTGGTAAAAAATGTGGAAATAATTTGCCATTTTCATTTTGGTTGTATATTTTGCAAGGATTTCCAGTTGTTAATGTTTTTGGTTAGTTTAGAGATTTCACATATTGGTTCGGACTCGTTTTATTTTAGAGATTTTGATAGTGTTTAGTCGAATAGTTTTAAGTCATTCGTGTTTTTATATATGTACATATGATACTGATGAGTGTCCGCTAATTAATGGTACACAGAAAAACCACAGATTTCTTATGCGAAAATACTAGGATTTAAACAAACATACCTATATCCAAAAGTTAATGATAAGGAATATAAATATTTTTTATTCATGTATTTCGATAATTTCTGATATGTTTTACACATTTTAATAAAACTCGGTATCCAGGAGTTTTTAGCTATCAGCTATTTATATCTGAGCAGTTGTAATTATAGCTAATACAATGTTATTGAAGGTACATACTTTCGGGTGCACTGAACAACTAAAACGGGAATACCTTAAAAACAGTTGTCAAGACCGATTCTTACTAAGTATACCTTTTTTGTGCAGAAAGCATAGAGAAGCTTACTAGTTTACATACATACAGAGTAGTAACAAAAAATTGAGTAGTTTTAGAGAATTTTAAATAGTGTACCCATCGCCCTCTAGTCTACACACCAAAATTAGTATTCGATCTGAAAAGCTAATGTTTGAAAACCCCGAGATACCGTTTTATTAAGATATTTAAAAGGGGGGAACAATTATCGAAATAAATTTACTTTTTCTTTTTACTATGACACCCCCGGTATCTTCCTTATTATAAACTTTTGGATATTAGGTATGTTTGGTTAAATCTTAATATTTTGGCATAAGGAATCTGTGGTTTTTCTGTGTACCATTCATTAGCTGACACCTTGTATACAAAGTTTTTAAAATGGTTTTTGACTTACGGAACCATGGAAAATGTTTTGCTCTGCCAGGTACCTCATCGTCCTCTCGTCGCTTTGATAATTTTTAATTTTCAATATTTAAACCGCATTTATGTTTTTGTTTTAAGTTATGCCTATTAAAATATTCCAATAAATTTTGTTTACAACACACAGTTCTTTTTTGTTTTCTCCTTAATTCTACGCCACTGATCTGCCTAAAATCAAACATGAACGAAAATGGCCCGACTTGACGTCACAGCCGCGCTATCCAATATGGCGAATGTCGTGACCTTATCTCATCAATCGACTTTGTATACAGGGTGTGCAAAATTGGACGCTTTTTACAGGAAACTTATGTTTCTGTAAAAGAAAATCAAGCCAAAGTTACTGGTCAAAACCACAATTCGTCATCTTGCGTCGTTTACTCGCTACAGCGTTTTTCTTGTACTTTCTTTAATCCGTCATAACTTTTTTATTTTTAAGATTTTTAAATCTGTAACTACTTTTTTGCAATTTTTTATGCAGATTGCGGATATGCTTTTAATTTTTTTCTATGGTTACGCATTTTTGACTTATTTATTTATTTTTGTAAATTTTAAATAAAATACCCTGCAAATTTTTTTAGTATTAAAATGTTTAAGAAATTACCTTTTAAAAATGTATCACAGTGAATATTTCTTTGCATTAGTTTCTGAGATATTGCATATTTTGTCATTTATTACTGATATTAGCTAGAAAGTAGGCCATGAAAACAGTAATCATATATATATATTTTTCCTTTTTGCTTTAATATATATATATATATATATATATATATATATATATATATATATATATATATATATATATATATATATATATATATATATATATATATTTTACAATCTCAATAATACTCGATATAACTGTTATGACGAAAAACAATTTATTATAATAATTTAATAACTTAAATAAGGGTAAAGCATAATTCTATTTTAAGGGTTAACTAACTAATTCTGTTGATTGGCACGAAGAACTTTTTGATCAAGCTTTATTAATACATAGTAATTTAATGTAACAAACAAAAATTGCTTTTACGTATGCAGGAAAATAAAAGATGGCCATGAAAAACAGACGCCAAATAAATTTAAGCCATTTAACAGAAAGTAAAGAAAAGTAAATTACGCTTATTTAAGAAAAACATAACAAAATGTTGAGTAGAAAAGTTATTAGGAATCGAAAATTCACTATTTCAATACCAAGTCAAGGCCTTATATTAGTTTTTTTTTAACACGCTTTTATTAGCTTGGGTTGTATGTATGTATGTATGTATGTAACGGAATCTTTAAGCTTAATTTTCACCAACTTCCAGCGATTCGATTTCTTTGAAACTTTGCACACGTATCAAGGACCCATGACAATGCAATAATCTGCAAACAGTATCCCGTTATCCTGATGAGGATCGCCAGGATAAATAAATTCCTTTATAGATTTTCTGTAGGAGAGAAACAGAGAAAAACCTAGTGCGCGATCTGCGCATGCGTGCAGTTTCGGACGGACCCTCAGCATAAGGCTGACAGAACTTTGTTAGGAGTAGTTGCGTTCTGAAACCCCATGCAACAGTGAAGCTTTAAATGAAATGATTAGATTACGAAATAGTTCGTGAAACATTTCAATATCACATGTCCGCAGAAAGCTAATTGATATATCGAACTAAAAATAAATAATAGTTTAAAAACTAAAAAAACACGCTTTTATATGCAACCGAACTAAAAATTAGAAAATAATTTTTCATTACAAAGAGTTTGTATTACAGTAATAAAATGTCAAACAATGAATCATAATTATATACCTCAAAATAGAATTATAATAAAATATAAGATAATAACAGCATAATTCACTTCAGAATAAAAGCGTGGGGTGCTTAATATATTAAATGTTATAATTATTTCATTTGTAAATATCTATGAGGGAAAAGTTATGAAAAAAATAGTAAAATGCACCCCACGCTTTTTACTCCGCAGTGAATTATTCTGTTATTATCCTAAATTTTATTATAATTCTATTTTGAGGTATATAATTATGATTCATTGTTTGACCTTTTATTACTGTAATACAAACTCTTTGTAATGAAAAAATATTTTCTAATTTTTAGTTCGGTTGCATATAAAAGCGTGTTTTTTAGTTTTTTAAACTATTATTTATTTTAATTTCAATTACCTGTTCTACACTCGTATAACCATTTGAAACATCTTTTTACAAAATTAGAAATTTGCACACGCACTTTATTATTAATAAAATATTTGCATTGTTTAAAAGAATGATTTTATAATTCTAAGGGCCTGTGAAATCTCGTTGCAACAAAACGGAAGTTAACGATTAGATAAAAATATAAAGTAATTAAATTTTATAAATATGCTTCCTTTTGATTATGGTTAGTAGCAAGTAAGTTAGTTCTATCTGCTTTCTCAAAGTATTAAACCAAAAAAATATATACCGGGTGATGCATCGCCAGGTGGGACATAGGAAATCCCATGTAATTTTTAATGGGGTCAATTATCGGCTCCCCTAATTCCTTTAGAGAAAAATTCTATTGAAGTTTATTAAAGGGCATGCAAATCTACGTACATGATAAAAACTTTAGATTTTTCGGTTAACCCGTTTGCTAGTTAGATGCTAATATATTTTTAAAAATTGTTACATTATTATCGCCGCCCAAACATTTACTTTCTGTAGATATTGCGTCCTCGTTTCGAACAAATCTGTGTTGGTTTTCTTTTGCTCCAGTATCGGTAATTTTGATGATTGATCAGTAAAACAAATAATTCTTAAAATTCCCTGTCCAAGTTTGCCCTTTCCATCCTGTCAAAACAAAATTCCTGCCGTCGTATTTCATCCCCATCCCTTAGCTCTTTTTAAAAGTTGTTACATTATTATCGCCTCATATTTATGAACAACAATAAAAATACCAGTTAGCGTGACATTACGTTGTCATTTTGAAATTTAGTGCTTTATTATTATCAAAATATCGTACAGTGAAAAGATTAAATTTGTATTTATACAAACGAATTAAGTTAAGTTAAATTAAACTAGAGTAACAAATTTGAAGAACTTATGACATTTACATTTTAATTATTTTATTTTATATTTTAATATTTTTGTAACTATTAATTAAATATTTAAATTTTATTGTAATTTGTTGACGATGCTAAAACGTCAGTGCAAGTATATGTATATGCCTCCATATGTATATATCTATGTACTATAAGTTATTGAGCAAATAAAGAATATCTATCTATCTATAATATTTACATGCTTCAATAAATTATTAATATTATTACAATAATTAATATGTTGGAAATAAACTTAAGATTTAAGAAAATGTTTAAATATTCCTCCATTGACTGCTAGACAATAACCAAGACGTTCATAAAATTGTCTTCTTACATTGGCTAACTGGTAAATTGAAATTTTATTACATTCTGCAGAAATAGCATTTTTTAACTGATCTAGATTAAAGTAATTTTTATCTTTGTATATCATGCTTTTTAAATGGCCCCAGAGGAAGAAGTCATTTGGCGAAATATCAGGAGACCTGGCTGGCCAATTTATGGTGTGATGTAGGCCAATAACATTTCCATTAAAAGCATTGTGTAAATATTCCCGAACAGCGAGGGTATTATGTGCCGGGCAGCCATCCATTTGGTACCAAATTTCCTGATTTTCCCTGGATACATCATTTAAAGCGGGTAAAATTAGTTCTTCGAGTAGTTCCAAATAAAATTCTGCATTCAAATTTTGATTAAGAAAAAATGGTCCAATATTTTTGATAATAATAAAGCACTAAATTTTAAAATGACAACTTTATGTCCCGCTAACTGGTATTTTTATTGTTGTTCATAAATATGAGGTGATAATAAAGTAACAATTTTTAAAAATATATTAGCATCTAACTAGCAAACGGGTTAACCGAAAAATCTAAAGTTTTTACCATGGACGTAGATTTGCATGTTCTTCAATAAACTTTAATAGAATTTTTCTCTAAAATAATTAGGGAAGCCAATAATCGACCCCATTAAAAATTACATGAGATTTCCTATGTCCCGCCCGGCGATGCATCACCCGGTATGTAAACTTACAAGTGTAATTTAATAATGGTGCGTCACCGAGCTGAACATAGGAAATCCCATGTAAGGGTTATTTATTGGCTTCCTTACAGAAAAAATGTAAGATAACTTTTAGAGAGACCAATCTGCCAAACCCTCATGCCAAGTTTCAAAAAATTGAATAAGCGAATCTTGAATTATTCGATTAAATGTTATAAAAAAATTACCACATTTTCGGTTAAGGTAAAACCAAACAGACAGCCGCCACCAGCAAACAATTTGGTATAAGGCTTCGTCAAATCAATAGAGACATTTTGCACCTCTTATTTGGCAATTACGTTGTGGTTAACGTTATTCTGAGTCTGCGCAGTAACGCAAACATGATCCGTTATCGTTATTAACCATACCGGACTCCTTTAATTACGGATGAATACCGAAGAGCTTATCGTTATCGTTATCGTTATGGTTAAACTACGTGGTTGACGGATTGTAGAATTTTTAAAATCAATTATTTAAGGTTTGGTATTATAAATCCATATTAATTAAAATATCATTGATACATAAGCTCTAATTAGCGAAAAATCCATAGCAGTAAGAAAAATAAAATAGTGTAAAGAAATTAAAACGGACTTGCATTTTTAAGGATGTTTTAATTCAGTAACTAATTTACATGTTACAATCTGGCACACTTGCTTTTTACTACTACCAAACCTAACCTTACCTTTTGTGTTTTGCGTATACTGTATTGTTTACATCTACTTTAAAAACAAAATCAAGAGAACTATTTGCACATATTTAAATATCAATATATAACTTATGGAGTATAGAAGTAAGTACTGATTTTTCGTAAACTTTAAAATCGATCAACCACAGGTAAAAATAAGGTTATTTGTCGAAAGCGCAGACGCAAGATAAATTTCTTAAAAGGGGCTGCAAAATCTCTGTCTAAAACTGCTGCCGTAATCGTTATGTTTAATAACGATAACCATAAGGAGGCCAAAAAACGTCTGTTATTTTAAGAGGTGCAAAATGTCTATTGTCTTAATGGTCAAATCTAAGTACAGCCGAATACAAGGAATGTCATGTTAGTGACAACATTCATTTTACAGGTGCCTGTCTGGTTTTACCTGAACCGAAAGTATATTTTTTGCAATCAAAAACCCGATATTCAATTTTTTTCTGTTAGCAGCACGTTAATCAGCGGAAAAAATATTACAACTTTACTAATTTTTTTTTCTTTCCAGGGAGCCGACTACATGTCCGGTGGCACTGCAGCCTGTAGGCTTATTGTACCAAACTCGCGTTTCATTGTACCCATTCTAGTACCCTAGTTCCTTGAAGAAGGCGGTATAGGTCTGCTGGGTGCGTACCATATGTTTCCGGGGGCACTCTAATATCCCCGAAGATTGCCTGTCTTTTGTGATCCAATGCCTCACACTCTAACGGTCTCTGCACCACATAATCTGCAATCCAGTTCTCCGCTGTATAATCCCATTTTATTCAGGTGTTCCTTCACTGGAGCATGTCCAGTGAGGAAACCTGTGATTAGCTGATTCCTACCCATTTTAAGTAGTTCTTTAGCTCTTTTGTGCATGGTCCTCTGATGTATATTTTCCCATGCATATGTTGAGAAAGCCTTTCCCAGTGCAGTATTTGCTGGTCCTTTACCCAGTTTTGTACCGCGCTCCGGAAAGTACTCTTTGGCACTCCAAGGACTGGTTCTGGCCCGACGTATGTCGCGGCTGACCCCTTCTAGCCAGTTCGTCTGCGTTTTCATTTCCTCGAATTCATGGTTCCAGGTGAGTTTTGAGTCCAATATAACCCCCAAATACTTAACCTCCCCCATCATTGGTATTTCAGTGCCTGGAAGATTAAGAGGACCCAGACCCTCTAATTTTCTTCTTTTTGTGAATGGCACTATTCTGGATTTGGTTGGACTGATTTTTAAACCAACCTCTTCCGTCCAAGTAGCTACTAATTTAATCGACATTGTATCTCCAATAATAAAGAAGTTAGCAATAGTGCCGACTTAAAATGATCACCCTGTATTTTTTTTTATTGCATTCTCCCATAAATCATAAAAAATATTTAAAAAATCTTATATTAACTACTACTAACGACGACTAAGAAATGTCATAGTGCTCTAAAAGTGTTCAAAAAGTTCCCGATGAGGGCGCTAAAATGCAAATGCTACGTTGCCAAGTCGTTTAATTTTAATGGCCAATAGAGTTAATACTTACCACTTCTTGAATAGCCGAACAAATGCTCAGATTAGCATGTCTTTTAGTTTCCTCCTCCAACTGATACTTCAAATTAGATATTTCCTCCAAGTATTTATTTTGTATGGCTTTAATCTCTAGCTTTTCTCCTATTTTTAGCAAAGTATTCAGCTCAGTCCTAACCTCAATTTCTATATTAGCTAATTCTTTGTCACTTATATCTTCTAAAGAATGTCTAGAGATCTTATTTTGGAAATGTTGTAAATTTTCCTTAAGTTTTTCAAGGTCTTCCTTGGATTTAATCACCTTGTTGTGATCTCCACCAGGTCCGGGTTCATTGAGAGCAAAAATCGGCGCTCAGTTCAACGTCAGAGCTTGAGCCTGACATTTTGCGGCTCTGCTGACTAAATATTTCTTCTGAATAGCTAAGGCAGAAAGAACATTATTGTATTATTAATATACCCTGCATTAAAGTAGAAAACCAACCACAGCTAACATCTTTTTGCAAACTATTCATATCCAGAGTTAATTAATATTATTAGCCATATTGGCGGCCATTTTTAACGTCGTTAGGTATATTAAAAGCGCAAATTCGGTACCCTTTGAAAATAATACAAAAAACATAAAAAAGGCGGCCTGCAATCGGACTATTTTATACAAAGGCGCCGCTATCCTTTACAGCGACGCGCTGATACACTATGGGATAGAAATCCATTATTTTGGCCAAAAAGCAACTTTGAAATTTTAATGGCTTATGCTGTGTATTTCAAAGTAGATACTCCAAACTACATGTACGCAAAATTATAAAAGGATATGACGACTTCTATTGGGGTAATAAAAACTTGAAAATGTATTTTAAGTAAACATAAATATACAACATTTAATCTACTTAGTTTATTATTAGCCTTATTTACTAAAAAAGTAAAAGAGTTTAAATAATAAAAGCTATTGTTGTGTTTCCGAAGCAGTCTCGCGAAATCCAGCTACTTTTGTCAAAGATTATTTTACCTTTTTCTTTATCAGTTTTTGTACTTACAATTGCCTTGCTACTTCTGAGTGTAAGGACAGATACAAGATTTTTTTATAATTTACAAGGTTTTCCATTTTAAAAATTAATGTGTTTTGTCCTACACTGTATATCCTGAAAGATAAAAGCATTCTGATGAAAGATATGGATTCTACAGAATCTACCCGACAAAACGGGTTTTTTATTTATTTTATACGTTAAAAAATAAAGAAAGTTGGGAAGATGTATCTCTGTTACGCTTCTAAGAATAATTTAAAATTATTTTTCTGATTTGGATGGTCATATTTCCGAAACTAATTGAGATAGACACATCAAATATAATATTTTTTAAAGCATTTTAAAAGATTTTTTGGTGGTGATATCATATTCAGGGTATTCCATTAAAAAAATCATACCTACCTATTGTCGTACCCTATATATCATATGAGATAATAACCATTGGATTACTGATTAGAATACTACCGAATTAACCAAACAAGCTGATATTTTAGTTTATTTTGTACAATAAAAAATAATAATGTTAAGGGGGTCTAAATTTATAATAACATATAATAAGTTTTCCAAAAGCATTTGTAATAATTTATATATTTTTCCAGTAAAAGCACCTCATTTTAAGTTAGATTGATAAGTTTCAGAATTTTGACCAAAAAATTAATTTCTATCCCATAGTGCGATGACCACCTGCATCAACCGGCATATCATAAAAGAAATATAGCAAAGGCGGCCGCAAAGACAAGCATGCCGATTTATTTGCTTCAAACTTTTTGGGATTTTTTTCTTATCAAAGAGCACCGAATTTACATTTTTAAACTGTTCCTTCTATAAACATTTCCTGAGATGGTGACGCATCGGTCTAGCTTTGTTGTTGCTTTAGACCTTCATCCTTTCCACGCATTTGACAAAATACATGCTTATAAACCTTCTGAAATTGAATGGCGTGTTTATAAATTAACTCTGTTTATTTTAATCACTGGGAGTATTATTTACAACCATATTAACTGTATTTTAATATTACACACATTTAAAACCCAAATTTATTCAATTTACTTACTTTTTTCAAGCTCCACGCACTTTTTTTCAAAATATGTTCGCAACTCTTCTACTTCTTTGGCGTGCTTTTTTTCTAGTTCTGTTTTGAATTCCATAAGTTCTGTTGAGCCACATTTAATATTCTCAAGTAAATCTCTTAGTCGGGCGATTTCAGTTTCATAGTCTTCTTTGTCATGTTTTATTTTTTCCTACAATTTCGCCTTTATCATTAATTATTTAAATTTAGCATAGTTAAGGGGTTTTTATTAGGATAAACGTCAGCATTGAATAAATCAGGAACTCCAAAAATATTTTACCATTAGTCTCTGGACCAGTAATGATTCATGGTAAGAATACTTTTACAACCTTTTAGGGGATTCCTGTTGGCAAGTCTACCACGAATATTCATACCACCATAAATGGAAGTGGCGCTTTAACCCAGGCTGTCAATATCAAATGTTTCGAGTGTCGGACTCGGCAATGCGTCACTTTTTTCTCTATATCTCTCTCTCTATTTTTTTCTTGGTTTTGGTCCCTTCAGGTCCAATCCACCACTCTCCCCTTCCGGACTATGCTTTCCAGGGCTTCGCCGGCGGAAAATCTGGATAATCGAGCTCGTAGCTCCCAGAAATTCCAAAAAGAACAAACAATTCAACAATCGATGCAATGCATAAATTGTCGGCTGTCAAACCAAGATCTGCTACTGGTGTTACGTATAACCTTCAATTTCACTACTGACAGTTCCCATGGCACGCCCATCTATTTCCCGCCATTTGAGAAATACCTCGTGTTCACCACCAAACAGGATACCATCAGCTTATAGGAATTTTCGCTCACAGCACTTAGATCCAGAAGAAAGATGCCGTCAATTTAGCGTGAATCTTTCCTTGATCCCCGAAGGTAAAAACGTTCGTACGACACCTCTAGCCGCCACGCCGGGAAGAACTTTGTAGTCCTCTACGCACGTCCGCACAGTCCGGAGGTCAAACAAACAGTCTGTCACTTTTTTGTGAAACATGCAATTTTTAATCATTGAGCCAAAAATCGTAAGGGTTACAGTCACGAAACTGAAAGTTATGACTGTAACCCTTACCATTCTTGGCACAATGTTTAAAAATTGCATAAACATTGTGGTAAACTAGTCCGACAAAAAAGTGACGCGTTTGTTCAGTCCGACACCCGAAACATTTCACAGGCTGGGTTAAAGCGCCGCTTCCATTTATGGCGGAATGAATATTCGTGATACACTTTTTCCGTAGTCTTTGAGTAGTGCAGTTCACGTTTACGTAGAAGTCTACATAGACTTCCCCGGATAGGCTGCTGAAGGTGTCGTACGAGCGTTGCTGTACCCTTGGGGATCGAGAAAGATTCACGCTAAATTGGGGCTTCTTTCTTCTGGGGCTAGCACTGTGAGTAAAAATTCCTAAAGCCTGAAGTTTTTACGTTTTGGTGTTGAACACATGGTGTCTTCGTATGGTTGAGGAGGTGCGTACGCCTTGCGGAAAAACGTCAGTAGTGGAAGTGACGGTTATGCGCGATACCAGTAGCAGCCGCTGGCTTGTCAGTCACAATTTATGCATGTTCAGAAGTTCATCACTGTTGTTGATTATTTGAAGTGTTTATTATTTATATGCTAGGAAAGTCTGGGAGTTTCTGAGCTCGATTATCCAGATTTTCCACGGACAAAGCCGGAAAAGCTTATAAGCAATAGCTCATATGACCGGAACGGGAGAACTGGCGAAATGACTTAGTAACAGAGCCATAAAACAAAGAGATAGATTGTATATTCGTGGTAGATTCGTCAAAAAGAACTCCCTAAAAAGGTTTTAAAAGAGTTATTATCATGAAGTCCATTTTATTACTGACCCAGGCACTATATCATGTATCGCTCATAAGAATTAAAAAAAAGAACAGATTTAAGCGGTCTACTATTAAACATAACTAAGTTAGCTTAAAACAACCTATTCTAACGTTAGGAAGCGTGTTATAAAACTTGGTACCCCAATTTTGGACACCTCTTAGTACATTTAAAGAAATTCATGAAAATAAATACAGTTTATATAAAAATCAACAATGACAACTATGTTAAAAAAATTATACACATTAAAAATCTTTTTACCTTTAAATCTATAACTTCATTTCTTAGTCTAATTGTTTCTTCTTTGTCAACTTGTGGTAAAATAACCTGAAATATAAAAATGAGAATTTATATAAACAAAATATTATTTGGCTTTTCTCCAGAATAAAATTTAAAAGTTTATTTAACATTTTAAGAAAATTAAAACTTTTATACATTATTCTCGTCTGGCGTCTTGTTAAGATTTTATTTTATTGCATTAAAATGATTTCAACCGAGTGCCAATGAACCTTTGTTTATAGATTGAAAGCTTTGTATTGTAAGTAACTTAATATTGAATATTTCATTATTTTATTTCTTTTGAAGCAATAATAACTTTTATTATATTGTGTAGAAGCAGAATTGTTTCTTCATAATGTATAAAAGTTTTAATTTTCTTTAAAATGTTAAATAAACTTTTAAATTTTATTCTGGAGAAAAGCCAAATAATATTTTGTTTAAATTTAATCTCCCAGAAACAAATAAAACATAAAAATAATTTATTATATGGCTAAACATTTTTTACTATTCTTTTATATGGTTAAGATACCTAATAGGTGTATCTTTTACCAGTTAATTTTTTCAAAAGTAGTGTCAAACTCTAAAATGTCCATCAGACATTTCATTTTTAATTTTTTCAGTTTTCTAACAAGTTTATAAGTTTTTAGGTAAACTGTTTACCACATTTTTGGTAAACTATTTACCACATTTTTGAGACGCAACCATTGGCCCAGTTCTCGTCTGGCGTCTTGTTAAGATTTTATTTTATTGCATTAAAATGATTTCAACCGAGTGCCAATGAACCTTTGTTTATAGATTGAAAGCTTTGTATTGTAAGTAACTTAATATTGAATATTTCATTATTTTATTTCTTTTAAGCAATAATAACTTTTATTATATTGTGTAGAAGCAGAATTGTTTCTTCATAATGTATAAAAGTTTTAATTTTCTTAAAATGTTAAATAAACTTTTAAATTTTATTCTGGAGAAAAGCCAAATAATATTTTGTTTAAATTTAATCTCCCAGAAAACAAATAAAACATAAAAATGAAAATTTATAGTCCAAGATCCTAGTGCCCCCAGACCTAACTTATTTTCTCAGAAATAATATATATTGAATAATGTAGTTCAAGTATATACCATGCGTGTATGCATATTTTCTAGCTTGAGCCGACGGCCAATTTACAGTTACCAGGTGCTAAAGGTAGATAAAAATAGTACTTAACTTTTCTTAAAATCTTAGTGCCGATCTTTATGTATATTTTAGAAAACATTATTAAAAAATACTCGTCTAATACCAGACAGGCAAAAACATTTTTTTCTTGCTTTAACTTTAAATTTTTACTTAAAATTAAGTTCTCTACACATTGTTCTAAAAATAAAGAAAAGTTAACTTCTGAGAATTTTTAGTTTTAAATTTGGCACTATTTATTAGTTTTGGACTATGAGACCAGTTTTGCAAAAACGTAATTTTAAAATTCAAAAATTTTTGGTCCGTAGGTCATCTGGTAACACCTATCCTGGGACACACTGTATATTTTTAAATATGCTGTAATTATTGGTATTAATAAATGTAAACATTGTTCTTTAATATTACAAATTGTATAAAACTATCTACTAATCACGATCGCGTTCATATACACATAGTAGGGTAGGGCGGGGCTAGTTGAGCAATTTTTCACTTGATCGGTTATAGGTCCTCAAAAATAAGTCTTCATGGCTTATAATGCATACTGATGGATTAGCAATTTAACCCTTAATAATAGTGTCCCATAGGTGAGGTATGTTGAGCATGGGTATGGGGCTAGTGGAGCACTTAGAAAGTATAGTCAAATTATGGCTTGAATATTGATACGTATTAGATTAGATTAGATTAGATTAGGAGGTGGATTGCATATCCTCTAGCACTGCAACCTGCTCAGGTTTATTGTGTGTCCTCCGTCCATAGGTTAGAGCACGCTATCCAAGCCGGTCTGTTTAATCAGACTCCACAAGCTTGAAACTGGCCCCTTGGTATATTTTGCCGCTTTAGGTTTTTCTTCACCCAGCCTTGCAAACCGCAGACGACAAAGGGCTTCGCAGTAGCACCATACGTGTTCTGCGGTTTCTTCCTCCTCCTGGCAGAACCTACATAGGTTTTCTTCTGCCAGGCCCATAGTTTCCAGGTGTTTATTCAGTCTGCAATGACCTGTCAGTTGACCCACTATTATTCTTACTGCCTTCCGGTTATAATTCAGAAGGTATTTTGTAAATTCTGGCGAGTAAGCCTTGATGAACACTTTCGCCTGACGCTGTCCTGGTGTTCTCATCCACCAGTCTTGTGATTCCCTCATAATCCATGATCTAATGGATGACCTTACCTGGCATGATGGAATAAAACAGTAGGGCTCGGGACCTACTATTGTCCTGCCAGCCCCCTCCTTTGCCAATTTATCAGCTTCTTCATTGCCTTCGTGGCCTTCTGTGTCCTGGTACCCAGGCAATGGTTAGCTTGTTGGACGCACTCCACCTCTTCCAGGGCAATTACGCAGTCCCGCACCAGCTTGGAGCTGATTTTGCATGAACTGAGTGCCCTGATGGCTGCCTGGCTGTCCGAATAGATTACTATGGTTTTATCCTCATAGCTCCTTCTGATGATTTCCTAGCACATTGTTCTATGGCTACAATTTCGGCCTGGAACACAGTAGGGTGTTGTCCGAGACCCAAGTTTATTTTCGTCCTTGGTTTGTCCCCATATATACCTGCTCCAACTCCTTGGTCTGTTTTGGAGCCGTCTGTATACCAGCATTAGGTCGGCTTTAATGGGAGGCCCTGCCACCCAGTCCTTTCTGTCTGGTACTAAAGTTTGAAAACCTTGTTTAGCCAGTAGCTTGGTACCATTTTGTCTGAAGGCATCTCACACACTGAGTTGACTTCTTGGTCCTCCTTGAATCTCCATTGTATGGCCCTTTCCTGTCTTATGATAGGACTCTGGCCTTGTTTGAGACGGTATTGTACCGCTTTCACTTCACCCTGTATGTAGATATGAAGTGGCGGTAATTATTGGTATTAATAAATGTAAACATTGTTCTTTAATATTACTAAAGACCAATTAAATTATTAATTACAAATTGTATAAAACTATCTACAATCACGATCGCGTTCATATACATAGCAAGAGCTCCCTTGTGTGTGTCTGGGGAAGTATTAGGCCTTACTGATTAGTCTGGCTCCTTGCAAAAATTATTGATTAAATTAGTTTCCTAAGTATTATATATAAAAATCAAGGCTGAGATTGTAAGTAAAGTTACATTATTTTTAGGAAGGTTTGAAAACGCCTGGTATAAATTATGGCCGCCGAAATTAGTCTGGTATCAGACGAGTACTAGTTATGAATTTTTAATAATATTTTCTAAAATATACATAAAAATCAGCACTAAAATATGTAAGAAAAGTAAGTACTATCTTAACCACCTGGTACCTGTATATTGGCCGTCGGCTCAAGTTAGAAAGTATGCAGACACGCATGGTAGACAGGCGCATTGCCGGGGGGACATGGAAATCCCATGTGAGTTTTAATGGGGTCAATTATTGGCTCCCCTGATCATTTTAGAGAAAATTCTATTGAATTTTGATTGAAGAGCATGTCTAAACGCGTACATGGCAAAAACTTTAGATTTATCGGTTAACCTGTTTGCTAGTTCGAAGCTAATATATTTTTAAAAATTGTTACATTATTATCGCCTCATATTTATGAACAACAATGATAAATACCAGTTAGCGTGACATTACGTTGTCATTTTGGAAATTCAGTGCTTTATTATTATCAAAAATCGTACAGTGAAAAGATTAATAAAGCACTAAATTACAAAATGACAATGTTATGTCATGCTAACTGGTATTTTTATTGTTGTTCATAAATATAAGGCGATAATAATGTAACAATTTTTAAAAATATATTAGCATCTAACTAGCAAACGGGCTAACCGAAATATCTAAAGTTTTTACCATGGACGTAGATTTGCATACTCTTCAATAAACTTCAATAGAATTTTTCTCTAAAATTATTAGGGAGGCAATAATTGACCTCATTAAAAATTACATAGGATTTCCTATGTCCCGCCCGGCGATGCATCACCCGGTATACTAGCACTACATTATTTGATATATTTTATTTCTGAGAAAATAGGTTAGGTCTGGGGCCTACAGGGTAATTTACATATATACTTTAAAAATAAATATAATATTTTTTAAATGACCCGATCTCTTCTTTCCTTTATTATTTTTTAAATTATCTCTTATGATTATCATTTTCGTACAGTACACTTCTTTAATATGGTTAAAACTTTTATAAACTTGCTGATTACCTCTTTCTTTGAGCAATTATCAAGAACATCAGATTCTTGTAAAGTAGGAATATTCTTTTCTGAAATACTACATTCATGTTCTTGCACCATTTTCGAAGTTTCTTGAAGTTTATTTTGGAGTTGAGCAATTTCATCTTTAAACATTTCTACTTGAGCCAATAATTCTTTTCTTTCAGACACGGATTGGTCCAATGATTCACTAAGTTTCTGAATGAGGTCGTTTTTGTATATAATTGCACTATTATATTCCATTAACTAAAATATAACACTCGTCAACACGATTTCTGGGTCTGACTTCTACATACTAAATTTTAGTTTCTCCTACACCAAAACTAAGGAAAATATAAAATATGTATTTTTATTATTTGTTGTTGTTTGCTTTTTTATAGAGCAATTTTACATGTTTTTGGCAAAAATTATTTTTTTTTTTTAACTTTGGACAAACCATGAAGGCTAAAAGCCTAAATACTAACGTACCGTGGGTGTCTTAAGCAAGGTAAGAGGGAGTTTGTTGACACGGGACTTAAATACTTGAAGATTTGGGGGAAGGAAAGACCTCCGCGGGCAGCAGGTTCCACAATCTAGAAACTCTAGGGATAAAAGAGTTTAGTTGTAAGACCGTAGGAGGGAAGTTTATTAAGAAGTGCGGCATGCCAGACCTGGTCAAAAGCTTTGGATATATCAAGAGCAACGATCTGGGACTCACCTAGAAGCTCAAGAGACTTTTTTTTTTTTGTCCCTGCTCTGCAAAACCTGGCCACTCATAAGCAAAGGATGAGTGTTTGATGATTTTTTTCGCGACAAGGAACATGATTGTGTTTTGAATGCATTAAATTGAACGAGATTTTTGGCGCCCCAATCCAATATCAAATTGAGATCCTGTGAAAGAGATATCTGCATCGCCCTGCGTTTGCTTTCCAAGTGGGGTTGAGAGATTGGTTTGGGAACCTGAAAAGTGGAGTGAAGGGCATAACTATGAATGGGATTGGTTGTGAAAAAGAAGGTCGTTGTTGTGAAAAAGAAACAAAGTTGGTGCTAGTACTGAACCCTGTGGCACTCCAGCATTAATTTCGTGAAAGCTTGAAGAGTGGCCATCAACAATGACTGATATACGTCGATTAGAAAGATAACTGGAGAGCCAAGAGCAGAGTTTAGTTGGGAGACCGTAGGAGGGAAGTTTATTAATAAGTGAGTCATGCCAGACTTGGTCGAAAGTTTTAGATATATCAAGAGCAACAATCTGGGACTCACCTAGAAACTCAAGAGACTTGTTCCAGTTGTGTGAAAGGAAGGACAGAAGATCTGCTGTAGATCTCTTGTGACGAAATCCATACTGCCTTTCATGCAAAATTTTGTGTTTTTCTAAGTACTTAAGAATTTGTGAATTAATTAATTTTTCCATTACTTTACAAAGAACTGAGAGAATTGAAATTGGTCTATAGTTAAATGGAAGAGATTTAGATCCTTTCTTGGGAATAGGTTGAACACGTGCAGCTTTCTAGCTTTCCGGAAAGATATCTGTGTCGTAAGAATTTCGAAAGAGCCGAGTTAAGATTGGTGCAAGTTCTTGAGCACATTTTTTTAAAACGATTGCTGGTATGCCATCCAGCCCAGACAATTTCTTGGTGTTAAGGGAAGAAAGGATACGCCTAATGTGTTTTACCTTAAAAATAATATCGGGCATTGTATGAGGAACTGGGGTAACCGCTGGAATTGGATGATTTACGGGAGGGTCAAGGTTTGAATTGGCAGCAAATTATTTAGCAAATAGTTCTGCCTTTCCTTTGGCGGTAGAAATAATTTCATCTTCCAAAGTTAGTGGTGGGAAAGAACTGGTACAAAAATTCCTACTTATGTTTTTCAGAAAGGACCAGAAAGATTTGCTGCCATTTGAGCAAGAAAGAACTTTGTTGTTAATACGATTGTCGAAGGAGTCAATGATTTTTATACAGGGTGTACCAGTGGCGTTCTAACAACGCATTGCAAATTTTTGCAATGTTCATTTGTTTTCCCATAAAACTGCATAATGTGCTGTCGTTTGGACATTTTCAAACGCCATTTTCTCTAAAACCAAAAGAGTTAGGTTATGAATATATCCAAGGTTTTATATCAGGAATGACCTGTAAAATTCAAATTCTAAAAATATACAGGGTGTTCCATTTAAAATATCAAAGTTTATATCACTTCCGGTTAAACCGGAAGTAGTACACAGATGCTATTATTTCCAAGATTGGAATCCGATGATACAATATGACGTCCCTAATTTTGAAAACTATATGGTTGCAGTGAAAAAATAAATTCCTGGATAGCAATTTCATTGTCACCCGGTATGCTGCTCATTTATTAATAGATTTTAAAAATTTTAGCTTTAAAAAAATATGAAATGTATGTATGTTAAGTTTTAAAAATCCAGCAGAAAATGTTTGGCATACATTTAGTTACTTCAAAAAAGTTCATAGGCAACAACAAAATGGGACCAATGAGTCATCCCAGCAAACACAATTTGCCGGCAATGTACATTTTTCATATTGGCATTGATGGTAAAGCATTTGCAATTGGTGGCAATATTATGCGAACATCTAATACGCATTAAAAAGTTAACCGTAAATAAACACTCAATTGCCAATAAATTTTACATGCAGGCGAATTGCCGGCAAGCATACAAAAATGGCGGCATACCAATCCTGATTAAATAAAGCACGCGTTTTTGTTGCAGGCAAATAAATATTGGATTTTTAAAGGCAAACCTTCCACGCATATTCATACTTTTTAAACCATATTATTAACATTGGTATTTAACTAACATTAAAGCAATTTTTTTGATCTGTTTTATTTATAATGGCAGCTAAACAACATTATTTTATGTTTTTTTACATAATTTAAAGGAAATGGCTCTTTTCATAACATTTTATTGTTAAAAATCATGCAAATAAAAATTAGGTCAAACAAAATGTTTATTATGTATTTTGGAGCGAATAAAAATAAAATGATGGTAAAATTAGCTATGTTAATAAAAGTTTTAAAGACGTGTTAATAAAAAAAATATTATATATATTTAATAGTTTTTTTGACATACCGATAGATGGCGTAATAGACAATAAACTACTACGTTTCTGCAATATCTTCGCTTTTTATCGTCTAAACCGTACCCATTAGACAAAAATAATTGAATCGTTTATTTCAGAAACCCCTATCTCCAGAATATTACATTTTGAGTAAACTAATAAAAACTACAAAGTTTCAACAAAAACAATTTTTTGTGATAAAAAACAGTTTTGAAGCCGCCCGACAGACGTATTTAATGTGCATAGATAAGGGGATTTTCGCACTAAACGATGTGTTTACCCCTATACAATTCAATTTTACCCAAAAGTCAATTTCTAAAATTTTGGTCGATATGGGCTTTCTGAAATAAACGATTCAATTCGAGAGCGGTCTGCGGTAGATGATCTCACTTAGCTTTGAAAGAAACATCTTCGGCTAGTGTAAAAATCTGCATCTCCAAGTTGGGCAGTGTTCCGAGAGATGGTACTTTGCATTGCAAGGAAATTGCATGCAGTAAAGAGTTTTTTCCTATTTTAATTTTTAAATAAAATATCGCATCATTTTAGCTTTCAAAAAAAAGTATATGCGACAATTTTCGTGAATAAGACGTCAGCTTGCTACTTGGGAATATCTGCATTTGCCCACTTTCGTGTCTTTTTGTTACCTTTTTGCCAATAACTTATTAATGATGGATGCCATCATCTTAAACGCATTTTTTTGCCAATAACTTATTAATGACGGATGCCATCACTTTATCTGCAACACGTGGCCTAATAACGGCCAATAGCCCACTTTTGGCGTCTTTTTGATACCTTTTTGCCAATGCCTTGACATTAAAGAGTGTTGGCAATGCCAGTAAATTAAATGTACAACACCGGCAAAAATGTTATATGGGGTAGTGTTTACATGTCAAGATTTTTATCTAACCTCTACCTCTTAGTGTTCTACACACATTAGACAGTCGCCTTTTCACACATTGGCTATGGACCTTTTGAATTTTCTATATGGGTATAAATGTCGGTACCTCGGATGGTAAGCTAAGCCTAACTTTGCTTTGGTTAAAAAAAAACATTGGGACAATCATATTTAACATGCCAGTTATCTTAAATTAAAATTTTGGAAATGATATTCATACTATTAGTGGCATAAGCATGGTTTGAGGTTATGCAGGAGCCCTTACAAATTCTTTTAAAATCTATCAATAAATGAGAAGCTTATAATCAATATTCACTGATTAAAAAAGCATACTATGTACTAACACTTCCTTTTTTACCCTAGGCTGACAGTCTAATACTGTAATAAGTTATTCCACTACAGGACATGAAATAAGACTTTTTTACATGGTTCTTCTATTAACATTACATAGCAAATAGAAATATTTCTTAAATTCTTTAATTTTATTTGCAGGGTTGGCAAAATAAAAAGCCACCTAAAAAGCCACTGGCTTTTTGTGGGAAAATACCACTTTAATTTTAAACAAAAAGCCACCACACAAAAATCCATACAAAAGTCTAGTAAACAAACTATTTTTAACGAAAATACATAATTTATTAAAAACCTAAAAATAAAACAGTACTTATTTTAGAATACTGAAATAACATAGATAATGATAATACCCAATAATATTACAAGTTTGGAAGTTCTCTCTGGATGAAGCCTGTTTTTTAAGTCATTCCAGACAAATCTATAAGTATT
Source organism: Listronotus bonariensis (assembly GCA_014170235.1). Lineage (NCBI taxonomy): Eukaryota > Metazoa > Arthropoda > Insecta > Coleoptera > Curculionidae > Listronotus > Listronotus bonariensis. The sequence continues at coordinate 15,338 of JACEGR010000933.1, read as the reverse complement.
AAATATTGTCTACAAAAAGCAAATGTTGCAGGACAACTATGGAGATGTAAAAAATCTGTCATTTTAATTAAATTATTATCTTTTTCATTTAATATTTAAATTTAGATTTGACAGTTTGCCACGACTTACTATATGCTGGAATACTGTTTAATACAGAAGTTTCAAACAATGAGCAGCAGGTAATTTTGTATGAAATCTGTAGATCATTCCAAAGACATTTTTTTATCTGCCGCCAATTTGCTAATTTGCCGATTTGATATTAAAATTTAAGGTGAGGACGGTCAAAAATTCAGAAAAACACAAAAATCGTTCAAAACCACCAAAAACAAAAAAGCTAATACAAAAAGCCAAAAATCCAGCCATCACTACACAGAGAGCCGATTTTTTGCCAACCCTGTTTATTTGTCATAGCTACATATCATAATCAAATAAAACCCTACACTTGGGGTTACCAACCTTATTATGGCAGTCTTCTTGTAACTGTTTATATTCAGTCGCAGAAACCATACTAGAAGTATAGGTAGGGTTACTCATTTCCCTAAAAGAGTCCAACTCTTGAGTTAAGGCATTAATAGTTGAATCTTTCACAGCCATAATCTCTTCTAACTGTTTCATTTTTTTATCTACATCAATATCTATTCTAGATGTTCGATCCTTTGGAATATCTAAAGGTAAATCAAAATTGCTACCAAACAAATTTTTTTCATTTAAACTAATGTCATTGTTACTCGGCAAATTAATTAAACTTTTGTCACTAAGATCAACATTAGCAAAGAGATTGAAACTCTCCTCTTTAGAGTTTGAGTTTTCCATTTCTGAGCAAAACTGACTATTTCCTAAAATTTCTTCTAAGATACTTTTGGCGTTTTTTGTCCCATCCCCATTTTCACTAGCCACTTTGGGCACAGTATTTTCCATATTATCTAGAAAACCATTACTAATGTTACTACTAAAACTATTTAGAACTAAAGAACTAGGTTTTTGTTCCTGTAAAAGATCTTCCTCTAAAGAGAGTACGTTAGATAAGGCACTTGGTTGATTAAATATTTCTATTTCTTGAAAAGAACGATCATTTTCAACACTTTCGTTAGTAGAAGTTAAATGCTCACTAATAGAGCCTTCAGAAACCGCTTCTTCTTTCTCCTCGATTTCATTTTTTAAAGCAGAGTTTTCGCTTTTATGGCTATTGTCAGCGGCATTGTCTTTCTAAAATAAAAAAAAGGAATTTTTGGGTTTGTTTGTATCCACATTTGATTTTAAGTATACATACTGTTTTCTTATTAGAATCGTCATTGTTTTCCTCGGACTCGTCCATTGTGTAGCAAAATAACTCAAGAAGATATTTTTAAACAACGATAAAATTAATAAAATTCTTTACAATCTTTATTTTTAGATTTTGCCACGGCCCTATAATGTTTTGTGATTTCGCATACTCAAATCAAAACCGTTTTTTGGGTTATGTCAAATAAATGTCAATACAAGATATTTTCCTTTTCAGTTTTCCACGTAGACACTAGTGTATATAACAGAGATAGCCATTAAAATCAACCTATAAAAGGTAATGTATAAAGTAAGCTTATCGGACCTTTAATCAAATGACTATGGTGCTGACGAATTTTTTAAATCATGATAACTATAGAGGCAGCCTAGCCGCTTAGCCATGCGAACAGCGGGCATGATAGAGAACCATTCTTCCATTTTTGTCTCTTACAAAGTTAATCGTTGACTACATAAAGTACAAAAATAAAAATCCAGGTAAAATATATTTGCAGTCCTTTATTTATTTTACTATTTAAACTTATCAAATTCTAAAAAATAAATAACTTTTGTATTACCAATCTAGTTAACAAAATTAAAGATAACTACTGACTAAGTATTTGTTGAATTTCCGCTAAAGTTTTACCTTTAGTCTCAGGTACCACATAATAAATAAAAACAAGTCCAAGAACACAGCATACTCCAAACATCCAAAAGATTCAGCCATACCCAATATTTCACTGATTATAGGAAAAGCCATGGTAACTACAAAAGATACAGCAAAACATGTAGATGATACCAAAGCTGAGGCGCTCGATTTAACGTTGTTAGGAAATATTTCACTCACTACTGTCCACGGAACTGGACCGAGTCCTAAATTAAAACTAACTATATACACCAAAAGGCAGACGATGGGTAACCACCAGAAATATGCCAAGATACTAAATTTATTCCTGTGCAGGAAAAAGTAAAACCCAAGAAGTATAATAGAAACGGCCGAACCAAAAATCGAGGAAAGGAGAAGAAATTTCCTTCCTAGTTTTTCGATTATAGATGCTGTGACTAGAACTGTAAGAACTTGAATGACGCCTATAAAAGTGGTAGCAGCTTGTGGTGGCACAGCTGATCCTGTTGCCAGGAAAATGTTTTCCATAAACCCAATCACTGCGTTTATTCCTGATACCTGCTGAATTATCAAAATTCCAGCTGCCACCATAAAAGCCTTTCTAGTACCTTTAGATCTAAAAATCTCCATGATACCCCCTTTTTCATGTTTTTGATTCTCCACGACTTCCTGCATCTCCATCAACTCTTTCTGCACCAGGTCCTTTGATTTGTCTCTTAGATTTAATAGAGCTGATTCAGCTTGAGTATAGTTACCAATTTTTACCAAATACGGAGGGCTTTCAGGACTATAGATGGTAAAGAAGATAAGGAAGATTTGTAAAGGAATTATACAAGATAAACAGAAGTTCCTTATGCTTAAAATGGGCCCGATAGAAAAGGGATAAAGAAGACCAAGTGCGACGAATATACCCATAATGCAACAGAATTTTCCTCGGTTATGATCTTCAGTTATTTCACCAGTGTACATTGTCAGTACCGTGAACACTCCACCACTGCCCATACCGTAGAGTAGCCTAAAAAAAATATTAGACATTAATAAAAATAATCATGGAGAACCAAAAATGTACAGGGGGTCCCATTTTGGTTACAACAGCGGGATATCTCAGTTATTATTATAGATGGAACCTAGCGGGTTTCGTGAACCTGAGCTACTTTTTTGTGAAACAAAAGATTCTATAAACAAAGCCTTTATAGCCATCTAGTTTCTGACCTACAGAGCGATTTTAAAAATTTTACATTATCAGGTACCCTTTGTATCTCAGTTGGCTGATAACGTATCCAGTGCCGTTCCTGCGTTTTGTGTCACCTATAATGATCTGAAAAATAACACGGATAGCTAATAGAAAATGTTTCCCATATATTTTCAATAGACTTGCGGACGAATTTTTGACCCCATACTGGGAGAGTTGCTGTCCACTTTTGCACATGCGCTGTTCTCATAAAAGTTAGTGTTTTTCAATCAAAATCCAATATAGTGTTACCAACATTGACAAGATTTGCAGTATTTTAATAAATATAGTGGTTGCAACACTGAAAACGTTTACCTAAACAGCGACAGGGCCACACTCATCATAATATAATTGATAATTTGGGATTTCCCGATTGTAAAAGCCAGGTAATAAAATTGACGCCGTCGGCTGCCCAAAGCCAACCTCTCATCTACGGTTGACCGTTATTAGTCATTTGGTATTCGTCCTTTCATTTGTGCTTTGTGAGTCTTCGTGTTTTTCAGTGGTGTTTTTAACTTTCGTTTATTTTAGTTTTTTAAACCAAAAATAAATAATAAGTAATTGTATAGTGCTGTTTTTCAGAAATTTGAAGGTTTTTCTTGTGGTTTTGATTACAAATATGAGGTCAGTTTGGCCCTATCCCAAAATTTTCAGCATTCCAAGATCACTAACGTTTGCAAACGACTAACGGCAAAAGTGAAAATAACTTAGTCAAGACAAATGAGGGGACGGCGTTTACAAATGGCATTACTCGCCAAGTTTAACTGAAGGTAAACTGCTACGGCAGCGGGAGTGAAATATCAGTTTATTAATTGAGATTTGTTTCTCAAACTAGTTACACCAAAACTAATTGGTTTTATGATAAAATAAGCCAAATACCAATCCTTCGGTTTTGTTGTGTCAACGTAGTTTAAAAAGAAAGATAATAACGCAAAAATATCGTGCAGTTTTCGGTTAAGTCAAAGAGGGTCCAGCAAAAAACGGAATTCAAACTGAGATTGGTGCTTCAAAGCACTCTTGTATACTAAATTCGAGAATAAATTATACAAGACGAATAATAGTACCCAATATCTAAACCGGTTTAATTTTTAGGGATTTCTATGGAAGACGAGTACAAACCTAAAATAAAATATTTATAGATGTATATCCAAGAAATAAAATTAGGTAATTGTCTAGAAAGCTGCAGCAACTCCGATTTTGGCGAAATTTGGGGTTTTTTTGGGTCGCTAATCACGCATCTAAAAGATTTTTTGGGTTACGTTTAGATCCATTTAAAATTTCCAAAAAAATAAAATAAGTTAAAAACGTGCCACCCTAGAAAAAAACTAAACTCATATTTGCATTCTGCATAAAAAGTGGCTGTAAAAATGTTTTTACAGAATTAAAAATATTTAAAAATAAAAAAGTTATAAAGGATAAAAGAATACGCAAGAAATTAAAAACACGCTGTAGCGAGTCAACGACGCAAGATAGCGAATTTCGGTTTTCACTAGTTAATTTGGCTTAAAATTTGAGCCTCGCAAATAGGGGTCAGTTATTTTGTAAAACATACAGAAACATGAGTTTCCTATTAAAACCGTCGAATTTGGCCCACCCTGTACATTCGATATTTTTATACATCTTTATTTTTATTAATCTTACTAACCTAGCTAAATAATACATTTTTAATTCATCACTAAAGGCCAAAATACCTAAGGCTGTTACCATAGGAACAGCAATAAGGATCAATGTCTTCTTTCTTCCCACTTTATCAGCCAAATGCCCAAAAAGGAATGGTCCCACTGCAGCCCCCACACATAATATGGCGGCGATTATACTCTCTTCCGAAGCAGTTATGGGCGCTTTGAAGGGACTTTCTGGTCCGTGTAGTTTTGGCAGTACTGGAGAGGTCCATGAAAAACCAGCGCCGGCCGCGAATGCCAGTAGATTTGCTACAAATGTAGAAGTCAATTAAAAAATTAATATACTTTGCCTATGCTATTTTAAAAATAGTTATTTTTTTACCAAGGGCGTAAAATATCACTTTTACGCCCGCGGCTGAAAGTTATTACCCGAGCTCCGCGAGGCCAACAATCAGCTATGGGCGTAAAAGTGCTTTAAGCCAGAGGTGCAAACAATATTTTTATACGACTAAAATTATTATAAAAACATTCTCTGTAGTTAGGAGAAAATTTCTCAGCTCTTAATGTTTCAAATTTACAATTTGTATACCTTTTACATATGTTTAATTTAATTAATTGTTGTTTTGCCAAAAAATTGAGCATTATTTAATTTTATTATTGTTTTATAAATTTATAAATGCGGGCGTTTTTAATCCTTTTTAGTCCTAGGCAGGGCCGTATTAACTGTTTGAGGCGCCATAGGCTGAAATTCCCGGAGCGCCTATTTTCTGTTCCACCAAAAATTTTTGAGGAGCAAAAAACAAAGGTCATTCCCTCCTTTTCTCCTTTTTGCGCCTAATTCATTCCAAAGCACCTTTTTCACAAAGAAATTAGTCACCAAAAATCCAAAAATCTTCACCCGACCTACACTTTTTTAAACTCCCTGTCTAGCGCCTATTACTCCCCTGTCTGGCGCCTATTTTTTCATATGGCGCACTAGGCTGTAGCCTAGTCAGCCTAATGGATAATATGGCCCTGGTCCTAAGGCGTTCTTAATACTTTTTTGCCCAAGGGCGTAAAAGTGCAATTTTATGCCCTTAAATGGGGGCGTAAAATCGTATTTTACGCCCGATCGTACAAAAATACCTTTTTCTACCTTTATTTTACAGGGTGTACAGATATTTATCACTATTGTGTAAGTGTTAGTCCGCCCCTGGCGAACTACTGAGCAAAATGTTTCACAAGAACACGATTTTAAGGAGTCCTGTCTTGTATTTATTATAATAAAAAAATATATTATACAAAGTTTAATAAAAGTTATTGAAGAAAAACCAATTTTCAGCGGCGTCCTTTAATGGTACGTCTCTCTGTAAAGAGGAGATTAGGAAAACAAGTATAAGAAATTATCGTATTATTTTTATTTGTTCTATATATGAATCCAAGAGATCGCCCACATATTCGAGTTCACCCTGTATAAACGTGAGTCGGCAAATATTTTATTCTCAAGATACAGGGTGTTAAACGTTTTTTTATAAATATCTTCTAGTCCTCCGCTACGATACCAAGAGGAAGCGGCGAGCGGAGAGCATAGGAGAGTGTTAAATCTCTGTACTGGTCAAAGTCGATTGATGAGATCAAAGAGAATGGAGAGGGGAGAGGAACAGTTGATTTACCCCAACCAATTAAGAAATGGCACACACCTGCGACTGGTGATTGTGTTCAGCGACCAAAAGAGCTCGTCAAAGTTTTATTTTATTCTTGCTTAACTTTGGTAAAAGGACGTGCTTGGTTAAAAGCATGGATTTATTTAGAATTTTTGTTTCAGTACGCACTTTTTACGTAACATTTTTGTGTCTGAATCAATACTATCAGCCAAATATCTTGCGAACTTTCACCGGTTTGATGGTTAACTTAACACAGCGGGATTACTCGTCATGCGCATGGGAGGTTGTTTTTCCGGCTTGCTATTGGCTGTTATAAATGTCAAAACTCTCGACTTTCACATGTTCAATATGGCTGATGTTTTGTAATTGTTGTGGCTGTATATTTGTTTTGTGTTTTATTCGGTTTGATTTTACGTGTGACCTGTATTATAGATATAAATTATTGAAACAAAATTTGTGGAAATTTATGGGTTTTTTAATAAATTATTTTTTAAATTATTTACGTTGCTTTTTTTGAATATAAACAAATTAACACTTTATCTAGGATTTATTTATGTAACAAAACATTATATACATTAATATTTTATATACATCCGTAAAATATATTTAATGAATATCTTGCTGGAGGTAAAAGCACAATGAACCAATAGAGGATTTCTGTGTGCGTCACTCTCTATTTAAAAAATTTGCTTGAACTGTAAAAGTCAGACAAATGATCAGTTTAAAAGTATATAGTGATAAAAATTATAGTAAAGCGAAAAAATAAAAAGGCCTAAAGCCTAAACACTTAAAAAACTTAATAACTGACCCAGTTAAGGTACAAACCAAGATATAGAGTGTGTCTACTTAAGTTCGTACCATAAGGCAAACATTATTAATTTTACGAAAAAAATTAACCATTCGATATTCATTGTTTTCAGTGGTAGGTATATGAAATATCTTAAAAAATATAAATTTATGTTAAGAGGAAAGTACACTTATTTTTGTCAATATTGAAAATTTGTGGAAAAAGATGTTTAGGATTACGATTTTTTTCTGCAATAACAAGCATTTTTGAGCTTCTTTTACAAAAGTATTTTATTTCAAAGTAAGTATCCAGTAATGTGGAAACTTAAATTTTCATTGTTAATTAAAACCTACAATCTTATCTGCTTCCTTATACCTAAAAATACAAGTATGTAGATATCGAATAAAATGGACCAAGCACAGTGGCCTATGGAAACTGAAATCCTACTACGCTTTTCTTAGTATAAGTAGGTAATATTAACTTATAGACTACAATACCTTTCAACTAAATAGGATCAACCTAAATCTAAAATTTATTTGGTTGGTAAGTTTGAGCATGCTATTTTCATATATTTCTTAAAATTATACACTTCTTTTACATTTAGTACCATTTTTTATGCTAAATAAGTAATCTCGCAATAAAAGTTTAGTTTTCAAGAAATAATTCTATTTAGATTTTTATTTTCAGTTCTCATTTCCCTAAAATTTATACCTAAACATTTTTCCACATTAACCTATTCCAATCTAAGAAAAAAATAGTCTTCTACCAAATAGATTTTAATACACCATTAGCACTAAATTACCAATATTTAGTCGTTAAAATATTAATAAATTTCAGTATAAACCACATTTTACACTTTTTATTAATGTTTTATGTATATTTACTCAATAAATCAACGTTTTTGAATATACCGCCGATTTTGACATTGGGAGTGCGTATGCGCATGCCCTGCCATCCCGCAGACCCTTTCTTCAAATTGTGCCACTTTTCGAAACGGCGATTGATCCTCTATCCTTGTCTATTCTCTTTGGATGAGATAAGGTCACGACATTCGCCATATTGGCTAGCGCGGCTGTGACGTCAAGTCGGGCCATTTTCGGCCATGTTTAATTTTAGGCAGATCAGTGGCGTAGAATTAAGGAGAAAACAAAAAGAACTGTATGTTGTAAACAAAATTTATTGGATTATTTTAATAGACATAACTTAAAACAAAAACATAAATGTGGTTTAAATATTGAAAATTAAAAATTATCAAAGCGACGACAGGACGATGAGGTACCTGGCAGAGCAAAACATTTTCCATGGTTCCGTAAGTCAAAAACCATTTTAAAAACTTTGTATACAGGGTGTCCGCTAATGAATGGTACACAGGAAAACCACAGGTTCCTTATGCCAAAATATTAAGATTTAACCAAACATACCTAATATCCAAAAAGTTTATAATAAGGAAGATACGAGGGGTGTCATAGTAAAAAGAAAAAGTAAATTTATTTCGATAATTGTTCCCCCTTTTTAAATATCTTAATAAAACGGTATCTAGGGGTTTTTAAACATTAGCTTTTCAGATCGAATATTAATTTTTGTGTGTAGACTAGAGGGCGATGGGTACACTATTTAAAATTCTCTAAAACTACCCAATTTTTGTTACTGTATGTATGTAAATTAGTAACCTTTTCTATGCTTCTTGTACAAAAAAGGTATAATTAGTCAGAATCGGTCTTGACAACCGTCTTTAAGGTATTCACGTTTTAGTTGTTCAGTGCACCCGAAAGTATGTATGTACCTTCAATAACATCGTATTAGCTATAATTACAACTGCGCAGATATAAATAGCTGATATCTAAAAACTTCTGGATACCGAGTTATATTAAAATGTTTAAAACATATCAAAAATTATCGAAATGCATGAATAAAAAATATTTATATCTCTTTAACTTCCCGTATCTTCCTTATCATTAACTTTTGGATATAGGTATGTTTGTTTAAATCCTGAATGGGTATTTTCGCATAAGAAATCTGTGGTTTTTCTGTGTACCATTAATTAGCGGACACTCATCTGTATCATATGTATATAAAAACACGAATGACTGAAAACTATTCGACTAAACACTATTAAAATCTCTAAAATAAAACGAGTCCAATAATACGTGGTGAGTGAGTCTCTAAACTAACCAAAAACATTAACAACTGGAAATCCTTGCAAAATATAAAATCAAAATGAAAATGGCAAATTTCCACAGTTTTTACCAAACAAAGCTTCGACAAGGCACGACTCACTGTCATCAGCTGATAATGCTACCAACTTTGAACAGAACTGCCAAACCGAAATCGTAATTCTCACACCCTCACGTCCCTGACAAAAGCTATCACCGGTCTTGCTTATGTCTAAACCCCTTCTCATAAAGAAACTCTGGTACTGGTGGCCGGTACTGGCTACGATATTTTGTGGTAAGCGACGTTTTAAAACCAGTTTACATACAGTGTGTCTACGTAAGTTGGCGGCATATTGGAAACTTTTTTATTATTAACTTTAAGAAAAAAAAATTCTTTATAAAAAGTTCTGCATGGTCCAAAACCTAAAATGCAATCATCAGATATCAAATTTTTTCAGTCATGTACGGGGTTTGGCCAAAATTTAATTTTTTCTCAAGAATAACGTACCTGTATTTTTGCCAATATCGCAAATTAAAAATTGCTTTCAAATATGCAATTTTGTTCATTTCCAAGAAAAAAAACATTTTTTTCTGCGATAATGGTGAAAATTTAGGTTTGTACATTAGTGCACTATATTTTACGATTATAAATGTTTTTTTATCTTTGGACAAACCACGAAGGCTAAAAGCCTAAATACTAACGTACCGTCGGTGTCTTAAGCGAGGTAAGAGGGAGTTTGTTGACACGGGACTTAAATACTTGAAGATTTGGGGGAAGGAAAGACCTCTGCGGGCAGCAGGTTCCACAACCTAGAAACTCTAGGGATAAAAGAACGAACAAAGTGGGAAGTTCGGGGCCTGTCCAGTTGGACCGTATAGGGATGCATACGCGTGGAACCACGAGTTTCTCTTTTGGGAACCGTAGGTGGGGGAACTATACTTGACAATTCTTCAGAGCAGAAGCCATGAAAGTACCTATAAAAAAGCGATAAATCCCCCACAGCCCGACGATGGGCAAGAGAGGAAGCCTTTCTGTAAGTGAAGGATCATTAATGAGACGAATAGCTCTACTTTGATTAGAATCAAGAATGCTCAGGGTTGTGGGGGACGCCATGCCCCAGATATGAGAAAAATATTCCAAGGGAGGTCGGATTTGGGACACATTTATAGTGTATAAATTAGAATGTTAAAGGACAGTTTTAAATAAACTTTTAAAATTAATTGTTATTAAAACAAGAAGAATGTACAATGCACTAATGTACAAAATTAAATTTTCTCGATTTTGGCAGAAAAAAAAATCAAAAATATTTTACTGTTACAACAATTTAAAGTTATAACTGAAATTTGTTTTTTTGTATTCTAACTGTAAAGGTCAATAACTTCCTAAGTACTAGCATTATTTTGATTCTATCATACCCTTCATTTATACTACTATATACCTTTCCAGACAACCTCTATACTCATAAATAAACAATACCTAATTGCCGAAAAATATTATTTCTTTATTAAACAATAAATGTAATTTCTATGTAGTTATGTACCCATCTGCATTAGCTGCTGATAAAATTTTTGTAAACATTGGTAAGTATTTATTTTTGTATCAAGAATCCCATTGAAATTGTAACTTAATCAGGTACCTAATCTCTTACGTTATTGTTTAACGCATTAAAGCGATTAACGAATTAAGTCGATAATTGAAGAAAATAGACCTATTTTTGTTGTTGTGTTTAACCAAATTGAACTGTTAAAGTATCACAGGATATGAACATCATTTGTAGTTTCATACAAAGTCGGTCTATATAAGGTCACGACATTCGGCCATATTGCTTTGACGTGTTATGACGTCACATCTCCCATTTTTCGGCCATGTTGTTCAGTGCCGGAGATATATAGTTTATTGTATTAGTAGAACAACCGATTACACAACAGTTTTTAATTGTTATTATGTTGTAAATTCTTTTACTTTAAATAAAAAACATTTGGAATTACATCTTTCAACAAATATCACTTCCAAAACAATGCAAAATGAAATGCGCAAATTCTAGACGCCACTGGATTAATCATCAGCTTTGATTTTACCCAGTCTTGCCAACTTTTCTTCGAGAAGTGCCCTTCCTTGCGTCCCCGACCTCAAACCGCCTAAAAGTTGAGGATATTTCGCAACCTTATAAATATAAACTAACCTTGGTTTCATAAGGTTTTTTGCAGCTTAAAATTTTTCTTGCGTCAGTTTTTTTGCTGTAATTATAATTCTTATTTGAAAGCGGACTAACCCGTAAATATAAAAAAATTAACACATATTTATCACTGAACAAAATCACAATAGGCTCTATTTTACAATGGTCAGTGCGGGATTAAGCTTGAAGCCACCGCTTCAGCGCTGGAAAAAGGGGGCGCAAAAATAGGGTGGAAGAAAGTAGAAGTACTAGATTGGGTTTGTTATGGAAGGGCGCAACTTGAAAACACAAGGACGTTTTTTTGCATGAAAAGGAGTAAAATAAGTGGAAAAGAGCACCTTTTGAAAGGTGAGGACCTTTTTTGCTCTTTAAATTTTTTTTCGGCCAAAGAAATTAAAAACTGTCCTGTCTGATGTTCCTTCATTTAAGGGGGCGCAAAACTCATAGTTCACTTCAGTTTAAAAAGGCTGCGTTCGGCACTGACAATGGTAAAAACTCTTTTTATTCATAGTTAAATACGCCACCAACCCGGGAAAATTAAAATTTTAACAAAATTATCTATAGTTTTTTTGTAAATAATTTTAAAGGTAAATTAAAATGTATTTTACAATTTGCGAATTCAATCAACTTCACAATGTTGCCAGTGCTTATGTGAAAAGCGTGACGTTATATAAATATGCCAACATAGGAACAAGCAATAGAAAAGGGATGTCGTAGCTTGTATCTTTTGTGACGTAGGCACACTCCAACTACGTCATCGGACTATGCGGCGTTTTAAATAATTTCGCGGGCATTTCCACAAAAACGCAAATTTTGGCATTATTACAAAAAATCTTGTAATTTCCAGGAAAATTTAAAGAAAAGGAATAAAATCCAATCTATTTACACCGAAAATTTGCTACCTTAGGTGTACATGGCTAAGGGCCAATTATCACAGTCAAAGTGGACTAAGTGAGCTACCACCATCTTCACAGTTGCACTAATAAATAAGTTTTATGATATTGAAAATAAATGTCAAAAATCGGCAACTAAACAAATATTTCTGACAAAAAAAATGCACGTCCCTGACTTTTCAAAATTTTGTATTGTGTCTTTTTATAAGCCAGGTAAAAATACAATTTTTAGTCATCATTATTTTTCACATTTTGCTTAGATTTTGAAAAAAATAAACCGCCTTCTTGCATACCGTTGGACTACGCAGAAACATAAGCAAAAATAAACAAAAAACTTAATTTATTAAAAATTGTTACCTTTTTTTATCTTTTTTGACATACCACGAAGGTCTATGCCTAAATACCAGAGTACCGTGGGTGTCGGGTTATTAGATGTTTAACAAATCGTTCCCCCTGTTCTGTCACAGTTGTCCAAGCACCGAAACATGCAGTTGCATTTCACAGCACCTTTTAGACAACGCGGTAGTGCCACGGTTGTTATTTTTAAATAACTACTACCTAAATATGTCTCCCCCGCTGGGAATCGAACCGCCGACCTCTGGCTTCGAAGATCAAAGCTCTGTCCACTAGGCCACGGCCACCTGTTATTATTATTCTTTAAAAATAAACGAAAATATTTCTCATGACTTTTGGGTACGCAATAAGGCAATTTTTATTTTATTTTTTCTAAAACTGCTCAAAGTATGAAAGAAAAAAAGAAACTGAAAAAATTAAGTTTTACTTCCTTAATAAAAAAAAATCCAAAAAGGCAGGGACGTACATATTTTTCGTAAGAAATATTCGGTGCCGTTCAGGACGCCACTGGACTTAATAAATTTAATCAAGTTAGGGCTAAAATAGCCCCTTAATACTCTAAATAACATGACCAAATTACAACAAAACTGGGTAAAAAATATTAAGGACATTTATAAGATCAAAAACCTTTTTTTTTTAAGTTTAACACCCTGTATCTTGAAAACCAAAAATTTAATTATATAAATTTTTGTTTTAAAATCATATAAGGAACTGCCTCTTAAAATTTGGCAGTCGCCTTTTTTATTACCAATCTGTAATTTAAAAAATACGTCCTTAAAAAATAGTTTTTATAATATACCACCACAATTTTTACTTTGACAGATATCGCAAAGCTGGGGGCGCCATTTTAAAGACAATTAAAAACTTAAAAAATAAGGTACTCTTTATTAAAGTCGATAAACCTCACCGTTTAGGCACCAATAGACATCAAAGTTTTCACCAATTTCAATCAAACTACCTACATACATACAGGGTGTCCAGTAACTCAACCGACAAACTTTACGGGGCGATTCTACAACAGAAAATAAGAAAAGAACTTCATATAAACATAAGTCCTAAACGTCTTAGTTTTTGAACTACGGTGTGTTAAATATTTAAAAAAAAACTTTTAGGACATATTTATGTTTATATGAAGTTTTTTATTATTTTTTGTTGTAGAATCGTTTGGTTAAGTTTGTCGGTTGAGTTACTGGACACCCTGTATGTATGTAGATAATTTGATTGAAATTCATGAAAACTTTGATCTCTATTGGAGCCTAAACGGTGGGGTTTATCGACTTTAAAATAAATAGTACTTTATTTTTAAGTTTTTATTGTCTATAAAATGGCGCCCCCGCTTGCGATATCTGTCAAAATAAAAGTTATGATGTAAATAAATTTTAAGTTTTAGGTAAAGTGCCTTCTGGCGGTATTTAAAAAAGTACTTTTGTCTTAAAATTTCAGAATCTGCAAAGCTCGATTTGTGTGCCAAATATCAACTTAATTTGTTAAAAAATAAATGCAATATGGCGAAAAAACCAAAATAAAAATTGAACTTTAACGGCTTGTAACTCGAAAACGAATATCATTTTGAAAAAAATTATATGCAGCTCTACCCTTATTTTGTCAAGTAGAATCACCCCCTTAAGTTTTGTGATCGATTTTTGAATCACCCTGTATAAACATCAATAATTTCAAAAATTAAACTAATAATATTTAAAAAAGTTAGGTGCTGTGTCTAAAAAAAAACAAATTAAAACAATATATATTTTTTTACCCTATTTAAAATGGTAATGTTGTGTTTTTAAGCGGTTACTCAAAACACATTTCAGAACTTTGACCCCTTCCTCCCTCTTTACCTTGGCTACGCCACTGGGTTAAAACTTATATTATTAGGTATTCTATATAAAGTAATAACAAAAATTAATTAATTAAATCAATATCTACTTACCAAGAAAAGAAGTTTGATACAAAAACACCGAATCTTTAGGTTTTACCGGCCGGTCTGGTTTCAAACTCTGGAAATTCTGATTCCATTTACTCGCGGGATCCATCGTAGTTGGCTTATAAACGACTTCCGTATCTTTTTTAAATCGACGAAGTCTCGCTTATCAATATTGATACCGACTTCAATACGTAATTCTTCGGTTTCTTGAAGTTTTTCAAAACTTTTGTTGGACATGGACATTTTGTTGACATTATTTTTTTATGGGAGAAAGAACAGGTACTTTTTGATGCGCTTCTTTCTATATAGTACCTATTACTATTAAGGGCTTGTTTTCTGGTACTAACTTACATGTTTTCTTGTTCCCGTTTTATTATGAAATAAACATTCAGAGTTAAGTGATTTTATCAGCAGATGTAAAATGTTATAAATATGTATTCAAAGATTCGATATTCCTTTGTTTTCTAGTCCTTTTCAAACATTTTTCTTATCATGTGTTTGATTTGGAAAAGAACAACGGTATGTTCTTTTGGTTTGCTTTGTTTATATATATTTTTAATTAAATATTTAGAAAGAAGACTTTATTATAAGTTTTACGTTTATTTATATAATGATAGTAAAGTGTTAGTGACATTTCTTTCTGAAAACTATCGATCCTAACTTACTATACTA